>VOPJ01013325.1:0-28669 GCA_014673585.1 Semibalanus balanoides
ACTATCCAGAGAGACAGGATACTATCCAGAGAGACAGGACACTATCCAGAGAGACAGGACACTATCCAGAGAGAGAGGACACTAAACAGTATCCGGAGAGACATGACACTATCCAGAGAGACAGGACACTATCCAGAGAGACAGGACACTATCCAGAGAGACAGGACACTATCCAGTATCCGGAGAGACAGGACACTATCCAGAGAGACAGGACACTATCCAGAGAGACAGGACACTATCCAGAGAGACATGACACTATCCAGAGAGACAGGACACTAAACAGTATTCGGAGAGACAGGACACTATCCAAAGAGACAGGACACTATCCAGTATCCAGAGAGACAGGACACTATCCAGAGAGACAGGACACTCTCTAGAGACACAGAGAAACGCTCACCACATTGCAAGAGCAGAGGAATAATCGGAGGGAAAATCGTCCTATTGACTGGGCAGCAGTCACAACACTGGAAAGAGAAACATTTCACTTCGATCTGCCCCAGCTCTTTCAAGTGTTTCGTTTGAAGTTAGTTGCATATAACAACCTGAAGGGATTATAATTGGCCCTAGCCTTCGATGCCCTTTTTTCTCCAACAACCATTCCACTACCGCAAGCGCNGGGGGGGGGGGGGTATGGCCCAATGCCTCCCCTTGAATACGCCACTGGCTCTGTTCTATCCATGCTTGTAATGCATTAACCTTACTGATGCCTTGTCGGATATGCCTGTTTTTGTTTCGTGTGCTGGTATTCACCTATGCTATCTACTACGCTTCTGATGTTCGTTTAGCCCATGTTACGCGAAGCTGGATAGGTCAGGGGCTATGTCGATGTACTCCCTAGCGTTCCAGATACAGGCAATAATCGGATATTTGTTCCCGGAGGTCCACCTTTATTGAGTTACTAAGACTAATGGGATGCGTTGTTTTCCATTGAGGCGTCCCACAGGATACCGTCATATACCGCAGGAGATGCTGATAGACTTGTGACGTTAAACCTCGCTCTTATGAATCAGAGATTCACTCACTCATAGACTCGTGCTGGATGGACGAAGACATGACGGCAGAAATATGATGCTTGGTTGGCATACTTAGTACTTCTGAATCTGTTTGCATCGTGTTCCCATCTTGTTGCGTTATGGCTTATGCAATGGGTATCCAGTTTCTGTCTAGACGTACCTCTCAGGTATGAAGACAATGACGCTCAGTAAACTTCAGGCGCTCGCCAGGTCCCCCGTTGCCCCAGTGGGCCGCCGGCAGCCGCCGGACCGAAAGGCCAGCCGACCGCAGCCGACCGCACCAGACACACTGGGAACGCGTCGCCTCCGCTTCAGCTGTGTTTGTCTGACAGACGTGGACATTTACATTTCATGTGCCCTCCCGAGCGGGCACGCCGGCCGCAGTTGAATGCGTTTCTGGCAACTTTGCGTTTCAAATTGAGTTGCATTACACATGTGCGGTTCCGGCGGTGGATGGGTTGGCCGCCGCGCTGGTTATGACTCCCCCAGGCGTGTCTGGGGTAATTGGTCAGAGTCTGAGGTAGCTATTGATCAGAAGTCTGACTCGGGCACGCGTAGACACGAGCACAGGGAAGGCTTCGAGAGTTCTGGGAAGCGGACGATGGCGTGGTGCGTCGCGAGAGGGATTCTTCTGGAACGGACAGCCGCAGACGCAGTGAGACTGCAAAGTCGAACTGCATTTAGTGGCGGGAAGGAGGAGGCTGAATTCATGAGTTGGCTAGACTTAAAGATAATGGGAGTGAATCACGTAAGCAATGGCCAGTTTTGAGAGATCTCCTTCAGTAACGTGGCTCAATACGTGGCCCGCGAATGTAGTGTTAATATTTACTGGTCAGCCTTAACTAGCCAGTTTCAGCATCGCGGTTGCGTTATGCGGCTCGATAAATATATACATTTAATAGTATAAATGTATGCATTGGGGTCTACCTTGACGATGGACTGCATATCAATATGTCGATGTGAATGAAACATGTAATTACCAGTTCTGGAGGTGAGCCGACCAGGATACGTGTATTTGTTGATAAATTACTCCCCAAGGCAGTATTATAGTCAACACTCTTGCTCTATGCTCAGCTCTGTGTTCATGGATAGGAAGGAATGGAAGGAGGAATGGACAATCACATTCCTGTCTCATCCGTAAATCTCCCCCGGCGATTCGACTTGTAAACGTATTATTTAGTTATGCTCCGCCTCCGGTTATAAAATGATGAACATAGAAAATAAACTTGATTTTTTTCCGGAAAATGCTTGCGTAGTGATTTGTTGACTGCTATCCAAAGGGTAAATCAAAGAAAGTTTCTCCAATCTTCTGGGAATGCAATTGAATGCGGGGGTTCGATTAAAAACTTCCGTTTGTCAATTCTATGTAAATTGCAAAGATACATTCAATAATTTGTAAAGGCTTTGTTATTTACATTTCTGAATAATGGTAATATAACGAATTATATTAAGATAAATACTGAATTTTTACATTATCATTTTCCGCGTTTATAAAGTAAATGTGTAAGCATGGGTACTTAAACCTCCGAAATATTTTAAAGAAGTTAAGGGTAAGCCAGGGCAACATCGCCCCGCTAAGGTATTTGCCGTATTGATCGACATGTGTGCATGCTATCGAGACAGCGTTAGTTGTGTCGTTAAAGGGAAGTGTCGCCCTTAACATGGGGTTTTGAACTGAGGTAGCAGAATTGTAGCTTATATATAGAAAACACAACGGTCACATGGTTCGTTTATCCAAAATATATACACTAACGGCTCTAGAAGAGATTTTCGAGCGAACCGCCAAGGATTATACCAGATCGCAGGATTATACCAGATTGACCGTGTTGTCACAGCATTATAGCCGAGATATTTGCAGCTTAAGTCAACCGATCTTGGCTATATTTCGCCAATTTTTTTACGTCTCTCAATCAGATTCAGATTCACATTCAGATTCACATTCAGATTCACATTCGGAGCCCCTTAGAATTGGATGAAACTTGGTGTTCATGTGCAATTTAAAATGGTGATTACGATGCTGAAGTCTGTTGGGCGCCACATTAAATACTTTAACCCTATTTCTGCGGGCGGCCAGAATAACGTTAACCTGCGGGGGCAGATTCTGCCCCCTCCCTCCAGAGATCTCGAGAACTGCTCGGCCGATTTCGACAGACAAACACCATTCGATTTGTCGTGACATGATCTCTTTTCCCCGAAATTTATTTTTTGCTAAAAAAAAATCATTGGGAACTTGTTCGAAAATCATTGGGAAGCTGCATCATTGGGAACTGGCGGGCTGTTGCGTCTCCCTAATGCCTACATCAAACCCTTATCAATGTTGTAGTTGCGTCCGTTCCGGGGCGCCCGGGCCGTAAAAAAATGGTACTGCAAAAATTGGCGTTGGGGGCGACATCACACGGTATTTGCTTGCACGGGAGCTTATATAGGCTGGGGAGTGGGGCAGTCAAGTGTAGACATATGAGCTTCGGTGGTCGAAAATATTAATTGAATATGCCACTCTATAATGAGTATATGGGTGCGAATCCGGTCGAGTTTTTTTGGTGGAGAACTGTGCCCCCCCCCCGTTCAATAAATTTTCTCCCTGGAGTAATCTGGGTACCCACGGTACCATTTTGTTCTATTGTGGTATCCATTGGGGATTAGGATACTGCATCTTGCCAATGTTCACTTGAGGTTAATGTAGCCGTTTTCACGAAGATTTATAAACCGTGCGCCTTTACCCGGTAAGTCCTGTAATATTTAGGCGTTCCGGGTATCATGAACTTAGGCTCGCAAGAACATGGCTTTTTCCATTTGTTTGTATCAATGAACTTTGTAATTAATGCACCTTCTGGAATTCCTTTGAATATAACACCACTTTATACATAACAATTTATCTTATAACTAGCTCTGCCGAGTCAGAGCTGTACGTTTTGCCTTTTCCTGCTGGGAATTTCCGATGTCGAAGTGCAAATATCTCGCTAGATAACGCACATACAGACAATTTGTTAAATAATGCTATTACGCGACTTCCGCACAAATGCTGACATCAAAGCCTAATATAGAATGATAGTCACATAACTTTTCAGGTATCTTCACTTTTAAACGTCCAAAAGGTGATTAATGCACTAATAGCAGTTTCAGTTTTTGTTCATTTGCTAGAAGATGGCCGCCGCCTGCCGGTCCTGCCCTGTGTAGCAGGGGACAGCTGCCCCTCCCAGCTCCAGGACCATCGGGGGGGAGCGCAACATATTATTTTCCTCTCCAATAACATTTTGTAAGAAGGGCCCTCCAGAAGTTTTTTTATATTTGTGCAAACACACTGAGAACCCCATGGACCCCGCCGAGCNGCAGTCCCAGTCTGCAGTCCCAGTCTGCAGTCCCAGTCTGCAGTCCCAGTCTGCAGTCCCAGTCTGCAGTCCCAGTCGGCAGTCCCAGTCTGCAGTCTCAGTCTACAGTCCCAGTCTGCAGTCCCAGTCGGAAGAGTCCCAGTCGGCAGAGTCACAGTCTGCAGTCCCAGTCTGCAGCGCGCTGTGGTCTCCTGCTGTGTGAGCCGCCCGCCCTGTCAGTCTGTGCCGCCGTGCGGAGCCTGGACTGAGAGACTGATTGCCAGAGCTGACTGACGAACAGCTTACCCACCCCTAAGGCCGCTCCAGCCCCAGCATGCAGAGCGCGTTGCCGGTGGTTAATGTATGCAATTCGTGCCATGCACGAAATTACGCCGTGCACGACGCGACAGTCCATTTAATCATCTGGTGCCGTGGAGCGGTGGAAGGCAGCACGGCGCAGCACGGGCACCAAATGCCGCTCCCCCTTCAGGACCCGATCGGCGGCACGAGGGCGTTCATATTGCCAGATGTCGGCCCGCCACGATACCGTAGGTACACGACACGTCTCGCTGGACCCAGCCAGGTGCCGGCCGACAGCCGCACAGCAGCACAGCAGCACAGCAGTGCAGCAGCACAGCAGCACAGGATAGCAGCACAGCAGCACAGCAGCAGCAGCATACCAATACGAACCAGACCAGCGGCCGTCCGTCAGCCGACGAGGCGGGACAAAGACGCCGGCGGCCGGCTGTCATATCACTGTGGCCAGCCAGCACCGCTGCGCAATTTGGCTTCACCTGGCCTCAGCCGACCGGCGGCCTCTGTCTCAGTCCCCCCTCCCCCTCCCCCTCCAGCGGCTGCCCGGCCGTCGACCGACCGGCCACTCCATGGCCTACACACTATCGACACCTTTACACACTATCGACACCTTATTCACGGTAATGGGTTTGATAATGGCCAGTGGTCGAACATTTATCTGGATATACTTGTTCGTGGTGTAGATTGATTGTAACAATGCGATGATAAGTCATTTTCAATTCATTTGTACTTGCCGAAGTCGCATTTTGTTCAACCTTACAGTTTCTGTAACTCAAAATAGCCCATGAAATATGCAAGTCTGCAACCGCAAAATGTTATTATGTTCTGTTGGTTTTGCGTTGGCTTTTGCCTCTAGATGTCAATGGACTGTGTGTCATTCCACCACGTCCTGTCAGCTTACGAAAAGCCGATTATTTCGAAGATGTGATAAGCGGCCGGCGGCTCTTCATCCCACCGCCTGCAGCGACAGAGAGGCATGCCTGCTGGCCGGCCGAGACGGAAGACGGGGGACGGGGACGGGACGGCGGCCCGGCTCAGCTCTCGGTTTAGACCCCTCAGCGGGTGGCAGCACTGGGTGACAGCACGTCCAGCGGGTGACAGCACTGGGTGACAGCACGTCCAGCGGGTGACAGCACTGGGTGACAGCACGTCCAGCGGGTGACAGCACTGAGTGACAGCACTTCCAGCGGGTGACAGCACTGGGTGACAGCACGTTCAGCGGGTTCATTTTACAGACACTTGAATTGAGGACATAGAGGACACTACAGATGATGTATTTGAAAGACTTCCATCGTCGGAAACTTCCTCTGGTCGTACGAACATTTCCGACGACTCCCGAGGATTGCATATCTGTGTTTTCAAAACACAAATACTTTGTCATGTTCTCTGCACGCCATGCAATCGAATGACTGCAAGCTCGCTCGTGTAGCGCTGAGCACGTTGCTGTCATGTTTGTTTCTGGCTAGCCGCCAGACGGCGCGGCGGTGCGGTCACGTGACCGGGCGTGGCCTTGACCGGGGCACGGCTGACGGACAGGGTATAGTCGGCCGCTGTCTCTGGCGTGGACCGTCCAGACGCCGCGACCACTCGAAGCTCAGGTAGGTGCAGCGACACCGTGCTCGCGGACAAGGGTAGCCGGAAGACGTTATGATGTACCGGTGGACATAGCGTGAGAGGAGGCTCATCGATGGTGTCCGGTCTGTACCGTTCCATCACTGCGCCAGCCCTGGTAGCCAGTGAGATTGCTGCTACCTGCGCTGTTCCGGGTAACGAGGCCACCATATCGCGGCGGTATCGCCAGCTCGCTGCTCCACACTCCCCACTCCAGCTAGCTCTCGTTCCGCTCGGCTCGGCGGACCGGGTCGGCAGCTGCCTCGGCTAGCTCTCCGGCCGACCATGCCTCCTCGGTCGGATGTGGGACACCACACGCTATCAGCCCGGTAAGCTGGTCCGCTCAGGTCCCCACTGCCTACCGGGCTTGACGATGAATGGCCACTATCGACCTCGGCAAACACCGGCCGAAAAAACTGGGGCACAGTCGCAGCTGGGAAAACGACCGGTGCGCGGCGACTAGGTGCACGGCTGAGAGAGAGGCGGAAAATACGCTGGAAAATTCAGACACGAATCATTCGGGCGGGAGTCGTGGCTCTGTTCGGCTTGCTTCTGAACTGGAACTGATATCAACTTGATGCCACAGGGACAGGGAAAGCGAGGAGGAAATTTCGCCATGTTGTACTATGCCAGCTCGGGCCTGCCGAGCGTAACGGACGGTCAGGCGGTGACGCGTAACTGCTACGGCAGCTATGCTTTTCGCCGGCCAGTGACCGGAGACAGTTTTACGCGGGACCGTCCAGCACGGTTCTCACGGCCCGGGATCTCCGCCGGCTCCCAGATGCCACTGCCCTGTGACGGAGACGTTAGGTGGTCGTCCAGCACGTCTTGGCGCCGTCACGGCGCCGCCCGGCTCGTCCACAAATCAATGGGAGGGCGGCGGGGCGCGGCGCGCCTCTGCCGCCGGCCATATCGATCAACGCGACAAATACCTCGGCGGCGTCGCCGGCGGCCGCAAAGGTCGCCCGTTTCACTCGGCTGGGCAGCCACTGTCGCTCACGGCGCCATGTTCTGGGCCGCCGGCGTCCGGGCAACGGGGCTGGTGGGGTTAGACGGAGCATGTGTCGCCGAGTGACTCGGTCTGCTCGGTCCACACGGCTGTGACTCGGCGCCAGACTCTGACTTCAGACTCGTCTCGCTGGATTGGCCGAGTGCCGCCGCCAGCTCTGCCTGTGACGCGGTGTCGCCGCTGCTGTGTGACACTGGCCGGTCGCAGGCTGGCTAGCCGGCCCGTCACTGCCGCGGACGCGCCGCCGCCGTGACACCGGGTTTACCGCGTCAGAGATGCCCGGAGTCACGGCAGACAGACGCCCGGCCGGCACACTCTCCCCAGAGAACCGGCAGGTCAACTGAGTCCACCGTTCCGTGCACCACGAGAGGCGGTGCCGTGTCCAATCACTGGCTAATGACGTCATCTCGTTACGTCACGTTGGTGTGTACGACCGCACGGGATGATGGCAGGTACGAGGATTTCGGAATGGAACTTCCAACTTAGCTCTGCGACTTACGCCATGTGCCCCATAAGCCTTCCTATGTGCCCATCTAAGCCCGTCGCTGATACGTCATCGCTATCGAAACGCACAGTCAACAAATACCGACCATGTGAGCAGTGTTTGTGATTGATACAGAGGTGGGTACCGCCACCGAACACGTTGGGTCTGTTCCCGTCGCGCCTCCAACTGCCTCTAACCTCCTCCGGTCGTTCCCGTGGCTGCTCTAAGCTGCTCCGAGCTCATCCAACTGCGTCCAAACCCTCCTCTAAACTCCTAACTTGCTCCCGAAATCGAGGTGGGACAAGGGACAACTGGAGGCTGGATGAGTGCATTAAAAGCGCGGCTGATACATTTGTTAATTGTTAATGTCAACAGATACCCAACCTTCGACGCAAATAGATGTAAAAATGATCGATAACATGCCAGTTATTTATTTTTAGAGCAAAAAAGATATCAAAGAAGAATACAACTGGAGGTTGGATGAAGCTTTCGGCAACATTGCCATCATCAGGACCTGATGATGGCAATGTTGCCGAAAGCTTGTATTCTTCTTTGATATCTTTTTTGCTCTAAAAATTAAAATTAATTGGCATCTTGTTATCGATCATTTTTACATCTATTTTGACAATCATGTCCATTATCATGCCAACCATCCAACGCATCAATACTTCGACGCAAAGAGCTGATGCCTCCTCTAAACTCCTCCGATCGTTCTCGTGGCGGCTCCCACACGGCTGCTTTGGGCTGCTCCAATTTGCTCTAAACTCCTCCCGGGAGGCGCGACGGGAACAGACCCCAAGTCGATCGTGCTCATCCACAGGGTCACGGAACCCAGCAGTCGCGGAGCTGGCTCACATTGGCTGGGTGGTGTGGAATGGAAGCTCCTACATCTCACCCCAGTCCAGCGGCGCTGGAACGCCGCGTGTCGTGGCATTCATAAACAATAACACACCGACGAGCGACAGAGCGACAGAGCGCTTCACAGTGCTGAGGGACCAGCAAGCATCTAAACATCGCATACTTCTACGGCGGCCCTGTTTTCTGCAGCGAACTGACAGGCTGAGCGGCAGCGTGCTGCGTGAGATAGCTGCAGCGCCGCCGGACAGAGCTGCAGCTCCGCCGGACAGAGAGCTGCAGCTCCGCCGGACAGAGAGCTGCAGCTCCGCCGAACAGAGAGCTGCAGCTCCGCCGGACAGAGAGCTGCAGCTCCGCCGGACAGAGAGCTGCAGCTCCACCGGACAGAGAGCTGCAGCTCCGCCGGACCGGCCACCCACCTCTCCTCCTCTGCCAGCCGGATCTTGTTGAGCAGGTCCTCGATAGGCCGGCCGGCCGACGGCGCCTCGGACACGGCGCCCTCCTCTGCTGGACTCTCTGGCTGGTCTGCACGCTCCGCCATGCCGCGCCGCCGGCACCGGCACCAGCACCGGGACCGCTCCGCACCTCAGCCCACACTCACCGAACCCGTCCGGGTACCGCGCGACGCGTCAATACTGCGGGGCGGTCCGGCGGTGCGGCGGCGGCGGGGCGACCACCAAGGCGGCACCGGCCGCAGAAGGCTTGCGTGCGACCGTGTCCAGCTCTTGAGCGGCCGGCGGTCTGCGCAGGGCGGCGTTAGACGGCGCGACCTGGACGGCGCGCCCGGCGCCTGACCAGCGGCAGCGGCAGCCGCGCGGCGGCGGCCCAGCTCACTGCCGCATGCTTGGCGGTCGGCACGGCACTGCAGCAGACGTGTGGTGATGGCGACACGGGGCAGAGACGACACCGGGACGAGGCGTCGCAGTCAGTCTGGGAAATGAACGGAAGCTGAGAGCGGTGTCGTCGGTATCGGGACGGGACGCATTGTTACCGCCGGCGCAGAGGCAGTCTCGGCCGAGCCAGCCACACGCACACGCACGATATCGGCGCAATATGCGTCAGTGAGCGAAGGCAGCTCTGCTGGAGGAGGCGCAGAAATCTGACAATGCCGCCTGACGGCCTCCTGGCACGGAGGGTGTGGGCCTCGTGCTGCCGGTGCGGTCCCCGGTGCTGAGCTTGGCGCCCAGTGGCGGCGGGAAGGTGCGCCGCGCCGCCGCGCCGCCGTGCCGCCGCGCCGCCGCGCCGCCGTGCTCCGGTGCAGGGTGCAGCTCAGTGTAAACCTGGGAGGGCCGCGGCACAAACATTACTGACGCGCCTCGCCGCGCTGCATTCAGCTCGAGCTCGGATCAGCTGGCAGAGTGAGCGGGCTTCGAATCGCTGCCAGTCAACAGAGGAGACAGGAACGACCGACCGATAGCTGCTGGTCGCGTCACTCTTGACACAAAGCAAACGGCTACTTCTCCCGTACAGGGCAACGGTCCGTGTGAAAGAAAACTGGAGCCCGTATACTTTTATCAATTAAGTCTGAATGTTTTGATTGCCAATGGAATTTCGACATCAGGACCCATGGTTCAGGATCAGGACCTAAGTACCTAAAGCTTGTTGCGCGGGCCCTGACCCTACCATCCGATTAAGCTATTCCAGGTCATCGGTATAATTTATTAGCGGAAATTATACGTCCGCTTATGACTGGAGACGGTCCACTCGGCCTGCTGGCTTCATCTGACCTTGAACGTGGCCGCTGCCATCCGCCGCAGGTCATTCCCGTCAGAGACCAACAGCGAGCGCCGAAACGCAGCTCGAACCCACTCGGTCTGGGCTGGTCGGATCTGATTCTGTAGTCCAGTGCTCTCCCGACTGAACTACATGGCCGGCCTATGTTTACCAGTGACATGCCTTATTGGGTCGGGAACCGAACGGGCGCTTCTAAAATGTTATTTTCCTATGTGAAAAACATAACTTTACTTTGAGAGTTGAACAGGACACGTCAGGGACAGTGACCGACAATGGCCGTCTTTCGCCGGTCATAGGTGGTTACGTGACCGGGCAGGTCAGCCGACCGAGCGTGGCCGGATGCTGGGTCGTGGCTGCAACCACCACCACGGGGAAGGCAGAGTTGTGTGTCGCTGTGTGCTTATTCTAAGCCCGGCAATGCAAAACTGCAAACATACACGATATGTTAAAGATATTAACGTTCTGTGTTCAAATTTTGAGGCACATCGAGCAAGTAGTTGCGAGGAAATAAGCCTCTGAAAACCGTTGTCATGGTCGTGCCGCTCAATCCAATATTTCTCCCCTAATTGACGGAGGACCGACCCCGCGTCACCTCGGTTATTAACTTGTCAAGCATGGACATTGCCTTGCTAATTGCTATCCATAATGTCGATGCTACTTCGTTGAGATGCTTTTAGCAGATGTGATGATTGGTCTACAGTTAAGGCTAGTCGTCATTATATGGCTTTCATGTGGCTTGTGGCTGTGGCCATGGGTGTAACTTTAATGTAAATTGGAGTTGTGGCTACAACCCCAATAATTTGGGACTGTATTATTACATCTATGACGCGATGTAGTACAAATGCGGCTCTTAACAACTGAGTGCAACCCCAAGATTCAAAAAGTTACGTGCGTTGGCTGGGCTTGTGCTGACCGGAGCCGGGTGTATTTTACATAGGTCGGTTGGCGGTCGTGTGCACTGGTGCACCCTGAAGTTACACGCCTGCATCAGCTCCTCACACACGAGGGACGTGCAGCTGATGGCTGACCAGGCGGAGAACCAGGCAGATCTGCCTGCCGCCGCCGCCGCCGCCGCCGCCGCCGCCGAGTCGGACGAATACACGCTCGATCATTCCAAACTCATCAACGCCTCCGCCCTGGGTGAGATGAAGACGTGTGCTTTTACGCTCTGAGTGATTTCTGGTATGATATATCCTAGTTTTTAACGGTTTTAAGCGTGGGAATGCGAGTGAAAGAACATTCTTTGAAGTTGACACTAAGGTGTTCGTTTTTTTACAGGAGCGATTTAATTGTTTTTCCTGCTAGCTAAATCAAAATGTGTGATGTGATTATGATACTACTCATGGCCGAGGGTGTAGCCGATATTTATGTTATTGCATTCATAGGAAAATCAGTTATCTTTTAAGATTAGCCTGCTCACGCATTGCCATTTAGCGTGAAGTTATGTTCTATGTTTGCTGCACTCTATCTTCTGCGAATATATATCGAAACCTTTGTGAACAATCAACTAGCATTGGGATAATGAAATGCATCGAAATCGGAAGTTAAGCCTGGCCTCCGGACGGCGACCTATTTAGTGATTGTCGACTCATTAAAGGGAGTGTGCCTACTCACATTGGTCATGTGGAGTTGTTGCCACTAGTCTGTAGAACAGATTTTTCTGAATTTTGTCATGCACTTCATTTCCCCGGATTCACTTTAGTTGCTGAGATATTCCAAAGTCGCCTATCACATTCCGACGGAACTTAATTATCGATATTAGCCAGAGAGCTTTCGCTACTGGAAGCATTGCTCTCAAATTGCAACGCTAGCATGTATTGTTAGCGCTGGCCAATAGAAAACAACTCGTGAGCACCGATAGCAGCTGCCGAACAGAGCCTCGATAACTATTAACAAACCCATACATTGTTTGGACTGAATGTGGGCTGAACGTGGGCCAACTTCCGCTACATTACATTGTTCGTATAGGTTTGTTTATCTTCTTTGGTGCGCCATTATAGGTAACATCTTCGTTGCTCTGTTTATAGTGGCGATCGTTTATGAGCTTTGAAACAAAATAAATGCAAAACAGAATATAAGGACACAGGCAAAAACTGCAAGTACAGCACCAACCAGGGCCTAGGAAGTCGTTCTTTGCCGCACGGGTGACCCAGGCGTGGAACAGGCTTTCTAAAGGATACCATCGAGACACCGAGTGTATAATCCTTAAGTACGGACTGGGGGAAAGAATGGGAGGGGGACCATCCTTGATAAATTTAACTACAGGTTTGCTACTAGCACTCAAACTGTGGCCAGGCACTGGCATGGCCAGCAATCAAAAGAATACAGCAGCCGACTCAGCTTCGAAAGAAGAAAAGGAGGCACCACCTGAGTAAAGGGTCTCAATACTCGAAAGGGTACACTAATGACCTTTACTTAAGGTAAATAAGTAAAAATTCAACTAAAGGGGTTCCAGACGATAATTTTATCGTAACCAATGATCAAACCAATAGCTTCTTACTGTAAGAAAATGTGTTTGACATTTCAAAAGAGTAGGCACACTCCCTTTAACAAAATGGAGGAGGTTTTCCCATTAATTTTCAACAGTTAGGTAATACATTGCAACGCATTCATGAAACATTTGTTTGAACTTGTTTCCATAATCAATCAATGAACATTTGAGGAAAACGTGATGCATTCGGCGGATTAATTTGACCCCTACACCAACTTATTTATTGCTTGCGATTTGTTGAGAGTCACGTTCTCGGCGCTCATAATCCACTTAAGTTGTTATCGGGTCCGTTTGTTTGATATGAAACGAAAATGTCACAGAAGCTTCAAAGATGCCTCACTTGATTGTAGGGAAGGAAGATACTGTCTGTCACCTTCATGAAACACTCACTTTTTTCCAAACTTGTAACTTTTAATTAGGAAATAACTGTATCTCGTAAAAAATAACATCATTTTATACAATAACGGTAGCATAAGCAATTGTTGCGAAGCAATATAAAGGTCCTTATTGCCCTTTGGAATACTATCCTCGGTAAAAGTTGCTTAGTAGTGTTTCAAGGGCGGATTCTGGGGCATGGTCCACCAAAAGTCCTGAAACGATTATCCCCCTAAAAAAAACGTCCGGACGTACGGTGGCGGACGTCTGACGCCCCCCTCCCGCTAAAAAACTACGCTGATGGCTGACGGTTTGCTACCTCCCGCCTTTCAGGGGCGTCGTACCTTCTAAAAAGTGTTGGGGGTCCACTCCCGGGGGGCGCCATATCCAGAGAGGGGGCGCCCTGACTTAGAGAGGCGCAAAACCCCTGATTTTCTTGGATTTCACTTGCTTCATTTTCCGGTCCCTCTTTTACATAAAAAGGGGCAATTGAACTTACTTCCTGAATTAGTCTGAAATCTGAAAGCAATTATTGGAATTCATCTTCATAACGTGAGGATGGGCTGTATGCTAGAATAAGTTTTTCAACGCGTCAAAGCTAGCAAAGGTATACAACGCTGTTTCAGAATTTTTCACTTGACTCAAAACATATATTAAAAAACACGTTTGCAGGCCAGCCATCGCCTCACTGCCGTTCTGTGTAGGCCAGAAGTGATCGTCTACCTACGTTGCTACCGCTGACCTGCTTAGATGGCAACGGCCAGAACACACTATAATACTGAAACACATCATCAATACACTCACTCTGCAGATCACCGAGACCCTCGATCTAGCCCACCTAACGTTGCTACCGCTGACCTGGCATATCATAGCAGGTACAGTGGTGAATCATTAGTTCAAACGGGATTGGTCCGATGCGCACAACAACAAAACACATTTCGGAATAGGAGGAACGGCTGTTGGGGGTTCATCTCCAGTCCAACAAGGGGCCTCATTTCGAGCCATTTGTGGTGCCGCGGCTCTCACGACTCAAGGGGCACACTGCACCGGCAGGGCCCCCTCCCCCCCGCCCCCCCCCGAGCATGCAGGGGGGCCGACTGCACAGTCACAACGCATTATGCCGCCCTCTGAAGGGGTGGGGGGAGGTGGGGCGTTAGGGCGAAGCTCAGTCGCGCTCGAAGTATGGAGTGGAGCTGTGAGAGAGAGGAAAAAGTTGGTGGGTTGGCGGCGTGGTTGTTTGTGGGCTGTTTGAAGGCGGAAATGTTATATGTTACGCCAGGGATGAGAGAGTGGTGCGACAAAAATTGTGGGGCAAAGCGAGAATTTGAATGGGTCGTGGCCACATTTGAGTAGGGACGCCCCCAGTCTGGGAGGCATAATCCGAAGACCATTTTAGCTGACTCTTGGAAGCATCTTGCCACTTACAGAGGCATTTTGCCCCCCTCGAAGACCGTTTTGCCGTCCTTTGCACCCTTTAAAGGTAACATGCCGCCTTCTGAACAGACATCTTGCCGCTTCAGAGAATCTGGCCGCACTCAGAAGGCATCTTGCCGCCATTGCAACTGTCAATCAAGGGCGCTACATTTGGGAGAAGGGCGCACATGAGCTGACCAGTGGCTGGCAGAAAACTAACAACAGGATTTAAAGTAATACTTAGGCGCCACCTGATCGACAGGGGCGCCACCAATATTGGCGAACATTGGGTGGGGGCGGCCGCTCTCTCCGCACGACTGTCGTACGTGCCTTTCACATTTTGTGGGGCGTCATCACTAGCCGGATGGGCGCCATCATTATCCGGAGTGGCGCCGCCACTGGCCGGAGGGGCGCCGTCACTTCCCGGAGGGTCGTGGTCACAAGCCAGAGGGCGCCTTCACTGCCCGGAGGGCGCCGTCATTGGCCGGAGGGGCGCTGTCACGGTCTATGGCATGGACACTGGCCGGGGAACGTCCTTACTCTGGCCGGAGGGGCGCCGTCACTGATCGGACGGGCGCCAGCTTTGCATTGGGCGCCTCGGTCTCCAACTGGACCGGGTCATTGCCGTATACTGTGGTACGCCACTGGCTTAGGGGCGCACCACCATAGAGATGGCGGAGTAAATATTTAGTGCTCTTTTCACAATCTTATTTATTTTTTAGGGCGCTCGGCGCACCTTCTCAAACTAGAGCGAAGCACTTTCGAGGGAGGCGCCTTCGACGCACCGCTCAGAGAAGTGGTGGGGGGGGGTCCGGGGCACCCGGACCCCCCCGGTAGCGACGCCCCTGTCCCGCCTTCAGTCAACATCTTTTTGCCGACGGCTGACAATCCGCTACCCTCCTCTCAACAACTTTTTTAAGTACGCCACTGGATTTGACCCCCAAAAGCCACGGCTAGATCCGCCTTTGTAGTGTGTATACTATATCCGTTTAATTTGTGAGAGAAAACAAGTCCAATTTCAGTCGTTTTGGGGCCATGGCCCGGTGGCCGGTGCCTCCTGGATCCACCGCTGGCTGCAGTGGTTCTTTGTTGGCTTTTCTGGGACACTCCAATTGCAGTTTTAGCACCTTGCTTGTAGCTGAACCTCATAAGCCTAGTCGGTTCGGTTGCCTTGGCGTGCCAACCGGTTATGGTCGTGCGACCGGCATTACAGTTCCGTTCCCCGGTTCTGTGAGCTCACCGTGCAAAATATATTTAGCGGATTAGACTCGGCACACACTTAAAGGGAACAGTTCACCTTTAACATGGGGTTTGGAGTTGATCCAAATTGTGGCGCATACTCGAAATGACTGTGACCGCTTTCACTTTTCAAAGACAACCTCTTATTATGAAATATTCAGTCCTAAATCCGGGACGGCTAATACCCCGGTACAACTCCAATCGCTGATGTCCATGATTTTGCATTTCCATTTCGCATTCAAATCACGCATTCGGCGACCACTTCAGCTATCAGTCAAAATTTATACACAGTTCTCACTGACGTCTGGACCTCATATCCGCAATGTATTACGCAGCACACTCAAGCCTGGTTTAGCATTAGATGGTGAAAATCGTTTTTTAAAGGGTACCCACCGGCGTACCCTACGAATTTCTCTGAAACACACCATACGACCTCTATACACCCTCTATGACGCTAGATGTTGAAAACATGAAAATGACTATATCGGCGACCCCTCGATTTCCTAAAAATTCACAGCAACAACGCTCTATAACCTCATCACAACCGCAAATCCTAAGCCTCACACTTCATGGTTTGGGCCACTAAAGGTGAAAAATAAGTATGACTTGAAGACGGCGACCCCTGCGATTTCGCTGAATTTCACACCATACAACGTCTTTGTGCAATACTCACTTCACCTAAAATATCTAAGCGCACAATCATTATTTCGGACCGCTTGAGATTAAGAACGCTTTCCATACCACAAACTCTGACCGTGCTCTTATGGAATTGTTGCCGACCGCGAATACGTATTTGCTGGTACAAGCATTAGGACTTGTGCGATTTCCATGAAATTTTTGTCATACAGTCGTTAATGGCTCGAACTGCAAACGAGTTGCGTCGGGCTCTGTTGGTGGCGTGGGGCTTCTGCAGTTTCCATTGATGGTCCTATGGTTGCAGTGCGAGTGCAACTAAAGAAGACCTCAGGATCCCAGTCGATCCAGAGTGGAACATCTGGAATAGGGCATTATCACGTCACCTCTCTCCTTCCTCCTGTGGCTTACAGTGATGGTAGTCCAGCGGATCCGCAGCCTTCTCTGGATAGGGACGTCCGGAGACCAGAGAAACCAGCTTCTGGCGCGTCATATTGGACCCTCTCGACCAACTTCTGATCTGCTCGGTTGTACGGGCCCCACACCGTGTTTGCATGCTCTAGGTTAAGTGTGTTAAAAAGTCATACAACTGCAAAAGAGTGTTTTTCCCTTTCAGGAAGAAACCCGTATAATCCCTTTGACCCGTGCACTGCACTAAATTCGGCCGACATTAAATTCGTTTGTACGGGCCCCACACCGTGTTTGCATACTCTAGGTTAAGTGTGTTAAAAAGTCATACAACTGCAAAAGAGTGTTTTCCCCTTTCAGGAAGAAACCCGTATAATCCCTTTGACCCGCGCACTGCAAGGGGATGATTTCCGCCGCCCCCTCAGGTTTTTTAAGGAGTAGCGGAAAAACGGTGGCGCGCAGTGTCGCCAAATTTTTCACAGCTGTTCGGGCTTCAATTATCCACACTTTGTACTAGTTTTGACTTCAGATCATATCAGGTCAGGCCACAAGGTCACGTCAAGTAACCTTACCTCCAAAATGTTGGTGCGTCATGCCAAAGCCACAGTGTTTTTCCGAAAGATTTGAAACTTGCAGGATTTCATAAGGTTATCAGTACCTATAATTTGTTAATCTCGTTTTTTCGTATCGGTAACCTAAGGTCCAGTCAGAGGTCAAGAAAGTGCGCGGCTAGGCTTACCCACGAAATTTCGGAACTCCAATGGTTACGCTGAGCCAAAAATGAATGATTAGTTCATCGCCATTTATTTGTTTCGAGCGGCAGGGCCGGTTTGAAGTGCCCGAGACGGAGCGGCAGGCGAATCCGGCGAGAAGGTCGAGCGAGCGAGCAGGTCGAGGCCGAGGGCGGAGCCTGCAGAGACGGCGGCGTGTAGACAATTTGTTGTACTGTTATCGAAGACGAGACCCCTATTCATGATGGGAAAAGTTCACAGCTGAGAAATGTGGGAATAACGTTTTTGGTTTGGTTTTAGGAGAGCTGAGTTCAGACCTTCAAACAGATTTGGAGAACTGCGCCACCCGGCAGCACCATGACATTTTTGCATTTCTTCGTCGAAGAAAGAGCATGATTTTCGATCGCACCCACATGGTTTGTAATCATGTGTGAGTTCTGACGGATTGCCTGCAGGTGCAGGGTCCAGCACAAAACGTTATAGATTTTCGTCTCAAGGTCTCTAGCTGTTTCGGCAGATGGTCCATAAACTACCGTACGCGTACACGGTCGGGCGCGGGACACAGCTTGGCGGCGGAATGTGGGCACCGTAAGGAAATTGACGCTCGAGAACCGCGTTGACAGAGAGGGGATGAGGCACACATAACACGACTGCATGACAATACTACGCCGACCGGCCGGTGAGCTCGTGGCCCGTGGTCGCGCGTTTGGCGAGAGTCATCTCTAATCCCCTCACAGACACCTCATCGCCCGCTGGGTCACGTCAGGTACCTGTGATGGTTGGGCAGGCGGCTTATGATGGTCGCCAGGAGCGGATACAGCAGGAGCACTCGGCGCGCTTCTTTACGAGCACTGAAGATCGCTTAGTTTTTTCATGATGTATGTTATATATATTTTTCGTGCATGATTAGCTGCCGGCCGATGAAGCAAAATTGAGACAGCAAGTTTAAGTGACCCCTACAAAAAGACTTTGTGGATCGCCTCGGACCCGCTTTGGCAGCCCGGCGAGAAGGTTGGCCAGAGCGCGCAGGGCTGGGGCTTGGCAGCTACCTGGTCGTTACCTGGGTAAATTACGGTGGAGGGTTTGGGTGTTGCAAACATCTCTATTTTCGAATGGTCTGCGCAAAATAGTAAATGATAACGTAGTAGCGTTTCGTGCCTTGTTTGATCTCCGATACCTACTGGCGACTATTTAACCATATGCCTGACTAAGTTTTGTAAGTTCATGACTCTTAATTTGATAATAAAATTCAGTCTTAATTAGAAACAATGGTGTTATTATTGTAAGTACAGCTCTACTGGGCTCCGTGTCTACTGACTACCTGAGAATATATGAGCGCATGTCAAGACCTTCTCTACCCAAAAGGTAACATGCGATCACCACAGTTTTTATTGAGTTAGCGACCAAGTTACCTATATTTCTACAGTATATTAGTACAATATGTGAGTCCACCTATTTTACTGAGGCGCACAAATCAAAACTTTTTAACGTCAATAATGAGCTGTCACTAGAATGTTAAAAGGGGAAAAATTCAGCGAAGTTCTTACTCAGAGACATTGTGAATGCGTAATAATGTATGGAGGGAGGAATCACCTGGATGGTTAACTTGGAACTTTTGAAACTGGATGGCTGATGTTACCCACGAGCGAGTTGGACGTGTGGCCGGATTTCTGACCTCTGGGTCCAGGTCAATTTCTTGGCGTGCCGTTATTGAAGGGACAATATACAAATGCTTCCTATTCAGATAATTTACATTGGATCAGGGCAATTATTTCAGAATCGTGTTATTTTAGCTTATTATTGATGACCCAGGTACAATTGTTGCTCAGTGATCTCTGCAAGGTCATCTAAGGTCATCAGCATTGTTTTGCTAATATATAATAAAGATAGAGACGATCGGATGACACCGATATGTTTGTCTCGTCGAACCGCGTTGCCCATATGCAGCATGACCTACCTGAGTCATCAAATGACCTTGACCTGAGGTCAAATTTATCAGTTGACCTAAACTACAGGTCACCATGAATGTTTTTCAATGCGCCTTGATGAGACAAACACGATGGCGTCACAATTATTTCCCTATCTTTGTTAGATGAAATGTTATTCACGAAAAACAGTTTTGCCAAATATAGCCTTTGATGACCTCTGGAGCCTTAACTTTTGACCGTATCTTAAAGCTGAGGACATGTTGGCAATTGCATTTTTCATGGGCTTTCGATTGCTTTTTCCGTTTGTTCCAAACTTATATCATAGTTTCCGAGATATTTATGGGTTTCTGGAGCGAAGTCCTAAAACAGGAAAATCCGACCTTTGATGACCTCTGGTGACTTCATTTTGACCAGACCTAAGGAAAGACTGACATACTTTCGATAGAGCTTCTCCCGAGCTATCTAACGTCGTTTTCCGCTTGTCGCTACGTACCGTAGTTTTCGAGATCTCAGGGGGGGGCGGAAGTCACCCCCCCCCCCCTCCCCCTCCCCCTGCAGATCGTGTTTGACGTGAACCCCTGCAGTGCGGGGGTTAACTGAACAGTAAATCTCACTGGGTGTATCGTATGCGATTGCGACAGTAGAATAACGGATTTAGTGGTCAATTTAGTAGTTTATTTGCACGTACCTATGTCTTGTAAAACCCCTGTGTCATTGACAACACATAATTATGTAGTATCGATTGAAAGCTGCCACAACTTAAATCACCGTTTTCTGATTTACTTAATTTAACCTTTTTTCCAATTATCCATAATGCTTATTAGATTATGACGCTGCATTATGCATAGCTCTGCTCTCTTGTGGGTGTGAAAGTCTGGCGACAGTCCGAAAGAAAGTCCTCTGCTGACAAAATATCCTGACCATGACCGAGGGGGGCTGGGGCTATAGTTTGTGAGCGGGACAAAGCCACACGGCGACTGTGATATTGACTGTTGACAGTGGTGGTCAAAGCCACGCGGCGACTGTGATATTGACTGTTCGTATTGAGGCTGCTTGGCAGTGGTGGTCAAGCCACGCGGCGATTGATTATTGACGTGGTGACTGTGGTGGTCAAAGCCCACGGCGACTTGGATTATTGACTGTACGGTGGTGGTCAAACAAGGCGACTTGTGATATTGACTGGTTGACAGTGGTGGTCAAAGCGAGGCGAGCGGGCGAGGTGGTGATATGAGACTGTTGACAGTGGTTGTCAAAGCCACACGGCGACTGTGATAGTGACTGTTGACAGGGTGGTCAAAGCCACGCGGGCGACTTGATATTGAATGTTGACAGTGGTGGTCAAAAGCCACACCGGCGACTATGATTGACTGTTGACACGGGTTGGTCAAAGCCACACGGTGGACTGTATATTTATGTACGTGGTGGTCAAAGCACACGGCGACTGTGATAATTGACGTTGCAGATGGTGGTCAAAGCCAACGGCGACTTATGATATTTGACTGTTGAAGTGGTGGTTTCAAAGCACACGGCGACTGGTTATGACTGTTGACAGTGGTGGTCAAAGCCACACGGCGACTATATATTGACTGGCTTGACAGTGGTGTCTCAAAGCCACACGGCGACTGTATATTGACTGTTGACAGTGCGGGTTCAAAAAGCCACGACGGCGACTATGAATTGGACTGTTGACATGGTGGTCAAAGCCACACGGCGACTGTGATATTGACTTGTTGACAGTGGTGTCAAGCCACACGGCACGTGATATTGGACTGTTGACAGTGGTGGGGTCAAAAGCCACGCGGGCGACTGTGATATTGACTGTTGACAGTGGTGGTCAACGCACACGGCGACTGTGATATTGACTGTTGACAGTGGTGGTCAAAGCCACACGGCGACTATGATATTGACTGCTGACGGTGGTGGTCAAAGCCACACGGCGACTGTCCTACTGACTGGTGACTGTCCTATTCACTGGTGAGTACAGAGGTGGTGGCTGGTGTCTGATTGACTCGGCGTGGCCGTCCTGTAGTGCTGTCTCAGGACAGTGGTGTGACCCTTCTCCGCGTCTGCCGGCAGACGTGCTGCTGCTGGAGTGGGGCCAGAGTCTGCGGCAGGCGGTCTCGCTGCCGACAGACGCCCGGCTGGCGCACTACGGAGTGTTCGGCGCGCCGGCCCCCGGCCATCTGCTGCTCTTCTTCTGCCGCCGGCTCAGCCAGCCCACCCCGGTCTTCTTCCGCGCCCTGCAGCTCTTCGAACGGTCAGTCACCAGGTCACTCAGGCTGACTCTGAGATCCACCGGAAACTACTGTCTGCACTAGTTAGCGAATGCTCTAAAACGGAGCGCAGGCAGAAGTGGCGGAGCGATGGCTGTCAGTATACTGTTACAGCTCAGCCTGAGGCCGGCCAGTGGCCCTGGACCCCGCTGCTGCTCATGCTACGTTGATGGCAAATGTTGGGATGGCAATAATCGGTAGTCGGTAATCGGCAATCGGTAATCGGCAATGTGAATAAATTGTTTCTTAACACAAAAAGGTGTCGCCATCAATTTAAAAGATATTGATACGAAGTTCTAGGTTTTAGCGTCACATTTGCCTCTAAGCTAATTTGAAGTTAAAAAATACCCATGAAATAGAGCATCGCAAAAGATCTGTGAGCAAAACAAAAAATCGTATATTTGGCTTATGCGTCAGTGCCATGTCCCACTTCCGACACGAAGGTGATAAGCAGACAATCAGGGCAGTTTCACGCCGCAGTGGAGACTTTGTCTTTCCATTCATTTCTGCGCCGCCTGCGACAGAGGCGACTTGTAGCGACTGACGGCTCCAGCCGCATTCGGCAGGTGTCCCCGATCATCCTGTAGGCGTCACTCGGGTACCTGAACTGACCTGACCTGACCCAGCTCTATGCTACCGCTTGCAGATCGTAAGGACGCTTGTGTGTATATTGCATGTGTAAATGTTGCATAAGCAGCGTCTTAAATGATGCGTCCTAGGTTTGTTCTAGCGCCACATGAGTGGTTAAGACTGTTATTAATCGAATTCACACGATTCAATATCAGCATGTTTTGTTAGTACAACAAACATGTTAGCCTTAGGCGCTAATCACTTGTGGGAGTTAGAGCCTCAATCAATTAGAGTGCCACCCAGTTGTGCCGGAGGCCGTCACCCACCCTTCGTGAGAGGTGACCCACCCTTCCCAAGGCCGCCACCCGGTCACGACGACCTCCCCAGGAGAGACCAGCCGTCATCGTGTCCCAGCTCTGCGAGAAGGCCGGTCCCCACTCCTCGTCACATCCTGCTGACAGCTGATCGGCAGGGCCTCCGACCTGTACTGCCGGGAGTGTGCGGAGCGGGACACGGTCCGCCACCTGCCATATAGTGCTGCGAGAACCGGCCTGTGGAGAGGCCATCCCCCGCACTGGAGAGTGTGCTGAGGCCTGTGGAGAGGCCCTCCCCCACACTGGAGAGTGTGCTGAGGCCTGTGGAGAGGCCTTCTCCCCACATTGGAGAGTGTGCTGAGGCCTGTGGAGAGGCCATCCTCCTACACTGGAGAGTGTGCTGAGGCCTGTGGAGAGGCCCTCCCTCCCAACACTGTTGGAGGAGTGTGCTGAGGCCTGTGGAGAGGCCATCTCCCCACACTGGAGTGTGCTGAGGCCTGTGGAGAGGCCGTCCCCCACACTGGAGAGTATGGCCTGAGGCCTGTGGAGAGGCCGGTCCCACACACTGGAGTGTGCTGAGGCCTGTGGAGAAGGCCGTCCCGCACAGCTGGAGAGTGTTGCTGAGTGCCTGTGGGAATGAGGCCGTCCCCCCCCACTGGAGGAGTGACTGGCGCTGTGGAGAGGCCGTCCCCCAACTGGAGAGTGTGCTGAAGGCCTCGTGGAGAGGCCGTCCCTACACACTGGAGAGAGTGCTGAGGCCTGTGGACAGGCCGTCCCCCCACACTAGAGAGTGTGCTGAGGCCTGTGGAGAGGCCCTCGCCCCACACTGGAGAGTGTGCTGGGCCTGTGGGAGAGGCCCTCTCCCCACACTGGAGAGTGTGCTGAGGCCTGTGGAGGAGGCCGTCCCCCACATTGGAGAGTCTGAGGCCTGTGGAGAAGCCGTCCCCGCCACATTGGAGAGTGTGCTGAGGCCTTTGGAGAGGCAGCGTTCCCCCACACTGGAGTGTGCTGAAGGCCTGTGGAGAGGCCGTCCACACACTGGAGAGTGTGGCTGAGGCCTGTGAGGGCGGTCCCCCACATTGGAGGTGGCTTTGATGGCCTGTGGGAGAAGCCGTCCCGCCACATTGGAGAGATGTGCTGAGGCCTTGGGAGAGGCCGGTACCCCACTCTATTTTTTTTGAAGCGCTGGGTAACCCCCACACTGGAGTGTGCTGAGGCCTGTGGAGAGGCCGTCCCACACTGGAGAAGTGTCTGAGGCCTGTGGAGAGGCCGTCCCCCACACTGAGAAGTGCTGAAGGCTGATGAGAGGCCGTCCCCCACAGCTGGAGAGTGTGCTTAAGGCTGTGGATGTAGGCCGTCCCCCACACTGGAGAGTGTGCTGATATAGTGCTGCGAGAACCGGCCTGTGGAGAGGCCGTCCCCACACACTGGAGAGTGTGCTGAGGCCTGTGGAGAGGCCTTCTCCCAACTGGAGAGTGTGCTGGATAGCGCCGTACACTCCATTATGAAGTACATACCTCCGGCGGGTGGGCCGCACCGAACCCATCGGTCGATGTGGTCACGGCCGACCCCCTGTTGGCGAATCTGCGTGACGCGAAGAAGAAGCAGAAAGTAAACAAAACTGTCCTAATTCCAGCCAGAACTAGATTTGTTCGTCTCACCCCGGCCTAACTAGCTTATTGGTATCCGTCTACCATTGTTTCCATTGCGGAATACCACCCAATGCTGGCGACCGATGTGTTTCGCCGATAGGCCTTATTCCATATATGAATAATTCTGCTCCCGCCAGTCCCAATGAATTTATATGTCTCAGTGGCCCTCTTGAGGGCACGACCAGCATCACGCTGCCAGCAGGTATGGACAATGGGCATGACGTACTGCATTTGATTGAAACGTAGTGTGCGGATTCCCCAGATTTATGGAGACACACATGGTAGAAATGTACCAATTTATCGTCACCAAAGTGGAACGAGCGAAGAGACAAACGGAATGGAGCAGCCTACTGGAGCGGATACGAAGTCAGACGATATTAAGAATGCTCTCATGTATCCAGATCTCGTCAAAATTGGCTCTTCATTACAAGGTAGGACAATGTATTTATTCACTGGAAGATTGCTTTGTTTTTCAGGCTTTAATTAAATCCATCTTTAACATTGTTGCACTTTGCAGTTCTTTATATAAACTTGAGTTATGATTTGTAAATTTGCGCAGCATAAATGCGTGGACGTACAGTGCTCACTGTTCGTTTGCGAAACATGCTCCAGCCCAAGGTATACCCAAGATACCTATATACAACGGTATACCTTTACTTTGTAAAACCGACAACGCATGCTTAAAATCAACATGGCAGCACGGGCTGAAATAGCCAATCGCCCATCATACAGATAACTATCCTTTATTAGTATCTACTTTCGTTTTCGTTGTTTTTAAACGAAAAAAACGGTGTCTTCTCATGATAATGTATGTTGATATGTGTCGGATACATTATAAGTTTTTTGCGCATTACCGCTTTGCAAGCTTAAATGAATTATATTGCACTCAATAGTTACGACCATTTCCTTATAAACAGAATGATAAATACACGCAATAGTAATGGTCATAGCATGTATTCCCAGAATAATAAATTTTGCTTCACTTAATAATTACGGTCATTTTATTTCTCACTATAGGGTCCTTTAGAAGTTAAGACCAAATTATTCGCTTAAAGGGACCTTTTTACCTTTTTATACAAAAATAGTTACCACTTGAACATTGGGAGAAGCACTCACTTTATATGCAAATTCATTCACATTTAACCCGCGGCATTGACTGAGGTCTAATCTGAACACCATTGACTGGGAAGGGGAGCGTTAAACATCTCCCTGGTTATCTTCCGAACCAATGATCGCAGCGAGACACGCAAGGCGGCATTCGAAAGCGCTTAATGAAATGAATGTAAAGAACGCTGGAAAAATTCAAATTTAGGTCACATGTCAGGTCACGATCAGGTCAAAGGCCAAAATCGAGGTATTTCAGTTTTTGGGCCATACCTTCCATTCAAAGCCTTATTGCAAATATAAACCTCGTATAGTACAACAAACAAGAACATTCCACCAAAACGAATATAAATCGGCCTGTTGGTTTGTTGCAAATACCCTCGGTATTTACTGATGCCATTTGTTGTTCAAAGTCATCGCTCACCAATGAACGCGAAAAACCAACAACGATTGACGAAAAACGAAGAAAGTCGCCAGAGATGAAGATATCTGTGATTAGGTATATACAAAATAAATGGATACTAGGTATTCTTTTTTCGATAAGTGTGAGCATGATCAAAAGGAGAACAGAGTCTACTATGTTTCATGTGTGTGCGTGCCACCTTTCCTGATTTTCCCTGGGCTAGGGTCTAGGGAAGGCACTAAAGACTCAATTAGTATTTGAAAATATATTCTGACAAAGAGCGTATGGACAAAAGTAAAAGCTAACACTCTGTCAGAAATTCATTGAGATATCGATTACAGATCATCACTACAAAGAGAGTCAAGAGCCTTCTACGAGAGGTGAAGCACTGCTACAGCTTAGAGAGTGTGGTCAACTCGGAGGTCAGAGTTCTCAAGACTCTCAAGTTTCAGGTAATGTCAGCAGCCATCTTGCCGCCGAGCTGTGCTCCAGTAAGGCAAAAGGGTTGTAAACATCAATCGCAGTTGCATAATGTAACAACGAAACAGTTTGTATGTTGTGTGGTTTTATCCGCGGGTACATCTTAATATGAAATTTGTTTTCCGTTTATAAGCTATTGCGTACATATACGGCACCAAAATGTGACGTTTTTGCCGACTGTCGCATGTCGTTCAGAGATCAGATTTCATGAACTTGGCGATAATTTCTAACACAATATTATCGGAAGTTGTTATTTTCATGCTCCGAGAAAACAAAATGCTTCCATACCTTAGTTACCCATCGAAAGATCGCGGGAACCACAGATCCGAGGGCTTCAAATCTATAAATTGCTGCTGAATGCTGTTTTCTTAACAGGAATTCAAAGTTTGTGCCAATGGGGGGGGGGGCAAGTTACCTGATTGCTAGGCCGGTATTACCGCCATTACCGATATTAGTAATCGCTGGCTCACAAGTCGCATCACGCTGTGCGTATGTCATTATGTTGTGAAGATGGAGACCAGACGTACTCAGATGTCGACGTTCCGATGAGTCCTTTCCCTGCCGTGTTATCTCCTAGCGCCGGGTTGACCACGCTCTTTAGCAGAGCGTGGTCAACCCAGCGCAGCTCAATCTGACACCCTCGAGATCCGCCTAGTTTTGATACAAGTGTTGGCCATTATCAAACTGGGACGAATACCTACTATTGATCGATGACGTATAATGATGTGGCGTTGGCGCAAAAAAACACACACACACACACACACACACACACACACACACACACACACACACACACACACACACAAAACAGCTGTTCAGGTCTCAGGGACGCTGAATTAACCGTGAAACTGCGGTGGTCAGAGTATTCCGTAGCTCAGCTGTTCAGCCAGTGCAGCCAGGCCATTGCTGTCTGCAGCGGCAGTAGCAGTACAGCTCGGTTAAATCGTTTTCATATCCGCAATAAGTTTTCAAACTGGCAAAATATGCAAGGGCGATGTTGACATTTCTTACCAATGCCCGCCCAATGTCAGCTGGCTGGCGCCTTGTTTTGTCCACATCGGAGCTCACAAACTCGCACCACTCTGTGACAGTGTGACAGTGTGACAGTGTAAGACAGTGTGACAGTGTGACAGTGTGACAGTGTGACAGTACAGTGTATGTGACAGTGTAACACCGACGTGGCGTGAAACTGCGCCGGTCACCGGTCAGTGTCTCGCCCCCTCAGGTGACGTGCAGTTGGGGCCCGTTAGCTGGGTGACAGTTGTGACGCCGCGCGTGCCTGTCGGTGGCGCGGCGGCACTCTCCACTGGCTCACGTCCCGTCTCGTCCGACCGAGTCGGCTCAGCAGTGACCCCCCTCCCCCCCCCCGGCCGGTCTGTCACACCCACTGCTAATCTGGCTGACATGTCCAGCTCGGACTAGCTCAGCTGGTTGAGGTCAGATGGTGCTCGAGAAGTAACTCCCTGTGATAATTGGAATCCCGCATACAGTACCAAGTACCGCATTCTGTACCAAGTACCAACTGTGGTTTATCAACGGGGGAACCTGCCCTGACACGGCTACGCCCACACCTAAATGTTGAAAAACCCAACAGGAGTCTAGTTATCATAAGTTACTTACATCGTGATTATTACTATTTCCGACTACAGCAAACGTTCATTTCACACACTATCTCACTAATTCCCTCCAGATATCGGGCATCTATAGCCAATGATGTTGAATAAGAGCTCCGGAGAAGGACTCCAAAGGGCAGGCTCTCCGCATCTGTTGGTCCCCTCCCATCCCCGCCCTCCCCCCCCCGGTCAACGACTCTGTCGCGCTGAAGACCCGACGCCGTCCCCCCGGTCAATTGATTTTGCCCTGACGACGCGACGCCCCCCCCGCCCCCCGGTCTCACTTGATGACACAGATCACAATTTTAGGCTCCCCCCCACACTCGAACCCTATAATCACGATCCGCCAGTGAGAGTCTCAGACTCTCAAACGTCTATTGCGATAAATTCGTTCATGCCAGTTGACGCCTGCTGGGGTTATCGCCGAAAATTAGTGTCCCGAGTGGTCTGTTAACAGTAAGAAGGGGGGCCGCCGCTTCAACGCAGGGTCAACAGGAGATAACAGGAGGCAGGAGGTGACGTCACCGTAGGAGATAACAGGAGGCAGGAGGTGACGCCACCGTTAGCCGCCGCCCCCTCCCCCCCCCCACCGTAGGCCGCTTTTTTGTGTGCGTTCGCGCGTGTTGTTCGCGCGTGTTGGTATCCGGTCAGTCAGACTCTGTTTCGTTGTCGGCTTCGTGCGAATTTGAGTCAGGAGATCGGATTTCATGCCG
>VOPJ01013326.1:0-26062 GCA_014673585.1 Semibalanus balanoides
AAAGCCCAAATCCGTGAAGGAAAAAAATGGGGGTACCTTTTTGCCGGAAAAAGTTGGCCCCCCAAACCGAGGGGCTGGATCCGCCCCTGGATGCATGACAGGCGGACAGGAATAGGTTGGTGTTACGAGACGCCCACGCCGCGCAAAGGTTTAACAGTGTTCAAAGGTCAAACATTCCATAGGAATGTTTTTATACCAGATGTGATCGATTTACAATAAATATATATTAATTTTGTTCTCGTCTGTCGATTTCATTCTATATTTGTGGTATATTTTCTATATGAACTTATTATTTGATCTAATAGTTTCCGTTTAACAAAGAGACCGATTACGATGCACCGAAATGAACAAATATTGATAATCACAAAGGTGTATGGCGCCTGGTGTTGAAACTTAAGCTATATGTAAAAAAGCTAGGTATCTCATATCTGGTTGCTTAGGTATTCAGTATTGCATATAACATCAACAAAATGGAAAAGAATTTGGTCTCCCTATGTTGGACGGGCTGCTCTGTGACGGCTGTTCTCAGGCGCGATCCCACTACTGCCCGACACGGGTAACATATATATAAGAGCTGCTCGGGTCGCCCCGCCTGCCCAGTACGCACCTCCTTAGACAACCATGCGACCCCGGACTTCTCCAGGCGGCCCCATATTTTTGATGCCAGGCTTAGTGCGGAACACCCCGATCGACACAACCGTTCACAGAAGCAGGGCTCCCGCCCTCAAGAGATCCACGAATTCATGCCTCCGAGTCGCCGGATTACAGGAGCACGCCACTACTCCCAGCGACATTGTTACAGTTGGTACAGCTAGTGACTTAAAACGAAACCTACCGTTAAAACCAAGTTTCTGCTTATTATAACAAAAATACATAAAATCGAATAGCATTCGGAACTCAATATGTATTCTCTAATTTACAGCTTTTAGTCTTTAATAAAAACTTAGACACACCATTTATGATTTACAGTATCAAAAACAAAGTGTTGAGAGGATTGGAATGGCAGCGTCCAGTCACTCAGTGTTCTTGACCGTTTCAATGTGAAACCGCCCGGCTAGCTCAGTCTGGTAGAAGCACGAGACTCTTAATCTACAGGGGTCGTGGGGTTCGAGCCCGCACGGTTTGGGCTATGATTTTTTCCTTCCCAACGAGGTGACTGGATTCGCATTGAGTTTAACAGACCCGTCAAAAATCTTTCTCTATTATTTGCTTTCATCAACACTTTCTGACAGTTGAAGAAGCATAGCTGTTGCAGCATGAAGCAAAATCTTGCTAGGAAAGGATCTTCTTTACATTCCTTGCACACATCTTACAATTCGTGCAAGGAAACAGACAGGCAATGTGGCTTCGAACGGCTGTGACTGTGAGCCAGCGAATACAGTAATACTATTTTCAAGCATTTCATGGAATATTTGATTTTGACCTGACCTTAAGAAGAAGCAGAAGCATTAACTTAAAATCCAAACACAACTCGGTAATACACGCTGCGGCTGGACAGGTAGCGCAAGAAAGATGAAAATACATCCGAAGGAAGCAAGAAAACAACTTCGATCTTGCCAGGATTCGAACCTGGAATCTTCTGATCCGTAGTCAGACGCGTTATCCATTGCGCCACAAGACCCATGAATTAAACCTGTCTAGATGCAAATACAATTGAAGCCATGAGCTCCAGGGGTGTAGTTTTCTTTTCAGTTGGGGGCCCCTTGCTCCAGCCCCCCAACTTGGACGAGGAAGTGGGTCATATCCGGGGAGAAATCTACATTTTTTTGAGGATTTTGATGGTACATTTAGCGATTTTTCCCAGCTCAGCCCCCCAACTTGTTTGGAGAAGCTACGCCCCTTATGAGCTCAAATCGAGTTTATTACAGCCTTGAATCGAAGCTATGAGGCCCCTCACTCGGATACATTTTGAGGTTATGCAAATGTAATGCAATTCACACAATAGTTTAATAAATATAGTTAAATAGTAAATCACAATAGTTTTAGCGAGCGGCCGATCTCTTCAATAATATGAATAGGTAGGGGAGAGTGGGGTAAGGCGGCCATGGTAGGTAAGACGGCCACCTCTCTGTAGGCTAAACCACTAGCGCTTCGAGCAGAATTACCTACCTAATGAGTACCTAGGTACCTACCTACTTGAGTTCCCCTTTTCGACTGCACTGCCCCAGTGAAGTCGGGCAAGTTTGCTCTCCGTAGTCTATTCATGATTTCGATTTTCTCGGTTCAACTTGTTTTTATTATATTCTGTAAGCTTTTGTGAACAAATCATTGCAGTTAAAAATTTGACTTCAACATGTGATAATTACCTACATAGACAGCCAGTGTTGATATGCAGTGACGGGTGAATGCTGATTCAAAATGTCGTCCGATAAAATGTGCTTTGAATTGTTTGTGTCGAATGTGGGGTAAGACGGCCTCGTTTGCTCCGGGTGGCCATCTTACCCCATCTCAGCAATGCCATATCACCTAAAGAACGCTTACAAGGTGTGACCGTCTTACCCCACGACACAATATCGTTTTACCCCATGGGGTGGGTAAGACGTTTTTTTGCAAAACATTTGAAAATTGCAAATATCAGATTTATTAACAACAAGGGACTAACTTCCCTGGCAATTAAAAGACAAATGTTGGAGGTAGTAACATGCAAAACATCAGACTCCTTTGCCGTATTCAACCTGGCCAAATAAGGCTTCAAAGTTAAGGTGGCCGGATACCCCACTTGGCACTTTCCCCTATAGGTAAGTACCTACATTTTTGAAATATGTACCTTTAAATGAACAAGCTGTGTATTATGAATGCGTGGTTTTACTTTGTTATCAGTGGACTAAAATATACTTATAACTATGCGGAAACCAGCTCTAATAATTAATATAGTTTTATGCGTGAGTGGCATTAACAATTCATTAANGGTCTGGTCGACCTCGATGAAGCCCTGGTGGTGCGGCGCGCGCTGGCGGCGGCGCACCGCCCAGGCAGCCGCTACCAGCGCCATCGTCAGCGCCAGGCTGGCCAGCGCCACTGTCAGGTAGATGCCGCGGCCACCGTTCGGTGACGCCACCTCGCCCACCACGCGGAACGTCGCCTCTCCCTGCACGTGCTCGTGGGTGCGCACGTGCGCCACGACGGGCTCGAGCAGGCGCTCGGGCAGCGCCATCGGCTGCCGCTCCACCTGCACGTCGATGTCGATCCGGTTGGCGTCGTCCGAGTTCCACACCGGGTCGTCGGCCGCCGGCAGCGTCTCCTCGCGGCGCGGAACGTCATCGACTTCGTCGTCGTCTTCATCGTCGTCTTCGTCATCCTCTTCGTCGCTCTCGTCATCGTAGTCGGCTTCGTTCGAGTCGGAGGCTGTCGTGGCGGGCGCGGCAGTGGTGGGCTGAAGCTCGTCTGGCAGGGCGATCAGGATCCTCCGTTCAGCGGACAGTCGAGTCATCTCTGTCAGAAGGGCCTCCTTCAGGTCTGGGTAGTGGTCCAGCATCTGCAGGCTCTCATTGAGCATCCTATCAACGTCCTGCAGGTGCTCGATAGTGGAGTCCTTCTGGTTCACAGCGGCCGGCTGGTTGGTCAGCAGCAGGTGGTTGTAGCGGGAGATGGTGTGGTGTCGGTCCTTGTGCAGAGCTTTGATCAGATGGGTCAGACATCTCTTCACAGCTGCTGTCGACTGAGGCTTGTCATTCAGGGCCTTGACAAAACACTTCATGCCGTCCTTTTTCCTCTCATTGATGTGAGCAATGATTCTCTGTTGGTGAAGGTTGACCAGCTGGTGTTTCTCGGCATATCCCTGATCCTTCAGAGCATTCATCATCCTGTTGAATCGCTCAGTCATTTTCAGCTTGAACTTGTCAGCTTTCTGTGGGCTTTTGTACTTGATCTTCTGATATCTCTCTTCTAGCTCAGTCCATTCTTTCATTATCTTTGTGATTTTCCTGTGGTATGCCGATTCAAGTCTCCTTTCAGCTGCTTGGAATGCATCATGCTCAATGCGAGGATCAAACTTGGTGAAGTAGGGGTCCCGTGTACTTTTCTCCTCGGCATCTGGTCCTGAGGTGATGCTCTCTATCTCAGATTCTGGTGCAGCCTTTGAAGGCACTGACTTCTTCACACTTTTCCTGTCACCCCTAGGGCAGCATACAAACTCAGCCCCATTGAAAACCTCTGAGCCACAAGGATACTGAGTCAGGATACTGTAGAGACCCAAGCCATAGTCCTTGCACGTCTTGTTTGCTGCCTTGCTCCAACTATGGAAGTTCTTGCACAGGGAAACATTTTTGAGCTGATCGAACAGGCAAGTGTCAGGTACAGACAGAGAAGGAGACTCCGAGTCTCCCTGCAAGCACTGGAAAGGCTGTACCCAGAAGGATCCTTTGCACTTCTTGTGGCCAACTTTGCACCAGTCTTCGATCAAGTGTGAGTGAGTCGACTGAACAACATTCAGGAAGTCAGAACCAGGGTAAAACCTGCTTATCATCCGAATCAGATGCAACTTGCAGTACCGCTTTTTAACAATTTAATATGATACACAAAAATCCTCCAATGACCGTGACCATTTTGTTTTGTTGTCTCTGTTTTGTTTCTCAAGTCAGTCATGCAACAACTGGCGTCCCCGTAGATCGATGTTGTAGCTTGTGCAGTTTCTGCGTTTGATTGTATAGGAACATATTCCACATTGCACATGCATGCAATCACAGGTTTTACCAGTTGATATTTATGTTTTCACTGAGATCGTGACCCTCTGATGCTGAGATTACTTTTTGCCTCTGGTGTTTTCTAAGACAGTTTTGTGGCGCTTATCTTATTTTGTGACCAATTGGCATTATTTTACACATAGCCGTTTATACGATGGATTATTTTGCCGAAACGTTTTAAAAAGTACAATGTTTCAAGAATTTTAATTAGTAGCCGTTTTCACGATGGACTAATTTGCGAGAAAAAATGTTTTTAACCCTCGCCCTACGGCTCGTAGGGCGATTTTTCTTAATTAGTCATCGTGAAAACGGCTGCCTTACTGAAAAACATTCAAAACATTTATTTTTTTAAAACATTTCGGCCAAACTAATCATGTTGAAAAACGGCTAATTATTATGTTCCACCCGGTCATGCTCTTTCAAGGTCAAACGAGGTGAGCGAGGTCACTGACCTCCGATGACCTGAGATGACTTTTTAGATTCTTAGTTGGACAATGTGTGACGCTTATTTTCAATTTAGCCACCATTTTACATAATTGTATGTTCATTCACGATTTTAGCTGATATAATTTATTTCCACAAATGCACGATTTGGATGACATCCAGGTCAATGTCATACCTCAATAGGTCACCTACATGTTCCGGACATTCAAATCAAATGTTAATTCAACGGGCTTCTCTAATCACAAGAACACGTCTTGTTTGAATCGAAGCTCTACTCAATTGGTAACAAAACCAGGAGCTACCCTCCCCCTCCTCCTGCACGTCAGTTAGGTATCGGGACGTTGCCGGCAAGGGTTACATGGCGACCACAACGGATCTGCCGTTCAGAAGGTACATAACTTATCGGCTATCGTCTAACTATGCAAGGGTAGTTGGGTTTTCAATCATTACCTTCTCTTAAAAAGGGCCTGTTATGTAGCCTTCATTGGAATGGAATCCCATATGAAAGGAATCGGGACGGGAATGGATGGAAATGGTGCAAGCTTGGGAAATTCACGATTGGAACGTGTATGGATCAGAGCAATATCATTTAGTACACTTAAAACAGTAACATATGCTGAAATGGGTGAGAGTGGGAGCCCTATAAAGTCATGAATGCGGTTGGAACGGGTTTTGTCTGGCTGAATGGGCTGAACGGGTTGGGGGCTGATAAATTTTGTCCCATGAAGGGCTCTACGGTATGAATGTCCATGATTTTCTTTAAAATCATTCTAGACCGTCAAGCTTGACGACTACCAATATTAAGTATATGCTAATATTGTATGTATATGATATGACCGTGTGTACTTTCACAAACTAGTGTTCCCTCACTTAGGTATGTCGCTTTAGTGCTAGGCATAGGAATATGTACGGATGCATATTTTCTTCGTTTTCCTTTCGGAGCAGGGGTCGTTAACTTCAAAGGAAAACGAAAAAAAAATCATCCGTAACTGAGCTGAGACCCATTTCCATGGTCTTACTTTCTATATTTAAATATTTATTTTAACTAAAATACTACAGATAACTGGACTCAGCTTGCCGCCATAACAAGTGCATGTGGGAGTCATATCCACTCAAGTGGGGGTGTCAACCCCGCGGTTTGCAAAAGTGGGGGGGTCGCGGACCCCCCGACCCCCCTCGGCGACGCCCCTGTTTCGTACTTCCCATATCGAAAGCTCTGTTCGGCCAGCTTCTATCAGCGCGACGAGCTGTTTCCTATTGCTAGCGTAACGATATATGCAGGCGTTGTATATTTGGTGGTGCTTCTAGTAGCAAAAAGCTCTCTGCGAAATCGATAATTTTTGTTTGCCAATGATCTTGGACTGCGGATCCAGAAAGTGTGATTTATGACAGTTTGGGGGGGCCAAATCCAAAAGTTATCGCGTAATTCATGAAAAACTCATCGGATTTCGATTGCTTATGCATCAATAACTGATTTAACAAACTTTCTCTTAGTAAAGTTGTTAGTTTTACGACAAAAACTCAGAAAGTGTCAAATTTGCGCCGATTTTGGGTGGTTTGGGGGGGGGGCATGGCCCCTTTGCCCCCCCCCCCTGGATCCGCCCTTGGATCTTGGTGTATTTGGAATATCCCAGCAACTAGAGTGAAACTGGAAAAATGATATACTTGTCTAAATTTAGAAAAATATATGTTCTATAGAACAGTGTCAACAACGCCACAGGACCGATGTGAGTAGGCACACTCCCTTTAAGCCAAGGCGGACGTTTCCGCCGCAGTATCTCAGTTGGGATGTGACCCCGGGTAATCTCCTCTAACACGTCATAAAACATGTTTACAGTCTCGTTAACATCTGAGTTCAGGAGGGTATCCCATAAGATTGAGTGTAAACCACAGGGTAGCTATGCCGCTGCGACCCCATTGGCAGAGTTGTCTAATGACGGCGGCCGTACTGGTACTCCACAGAGCAGTCGGCGGCCTGTGTTAAAGGATAGCGGGCGGGCACCCAGCTGACATTTATACAATATATGAGAGAACTACTGTTGGTAGACGCAAAAATGGCTACCACCACAATGTTCCAATGAATTGAGAAAATTCTAGGCAAAATATTGTTTTCGTGCAAAAAAATGAAAAAGTCCTAGAATCATTCTGCAAGTCAATTTGGAACCTTGGTGGTGGTATCATTATTACTTACGACTAGCTTAGTTCGCTCAATATATTTAAATGTCAGCCTGGGGCCCGCCCGCCTATCCTTTAACACAGGCGCCGACTGCTTTGGATTTCACCAACATGGCCGCCGTCATTAGACAAGTATTCCGGCCAATGCGCCTTCCATCTCTATAGAGTTCAGTGGTGTAAGCTGAACCCTATCCCGTCAAAATCCGTCGCCATCTTTTGTAATGTAACGTACGAACTACTAGAGTAGTTCGTTCACAAAGGTTAGATATCTGTCCCTCATTTTTTTTTTTTTTAATCGGTTGAATCTCTCATTCCTTATTTTTCTGCATCAAATACTATTTTGTACATATACAACTTTGACTGGCAGATATTCTATAACTTTATGCGTCATGACAATGAATTGACGCAATACCTAATGCTGTTGTTCGACGCTTTGCGTTTAATATTTAGTAATGTTACGGACAAAATCACTGATTGGGTGTAACATCCAAACACAAATCCTTCGTAATGTCTTATTTCTCAGCCTCGACCATCACCACCGCGGACACCACCGACAACCGTGCGTCTTCCCTCTCTGTGCCCGGCTGACTCCACGAGCCGCGGCCACGCCAGCCGCCACCCCCATGCTGGCTCAGCGCTCATCTCCCTCATCACATTCCAGACATCATATTACATTCACACTGCTAGCAGCGGCCGCGCCATGCACGGTGTAGTGTATCGCCCCCTGCGCTACATTTCACACTGCCTCATTACATATCCGATCCGCGCCAGCACAGCTCATCCTGACACAACCCAATCATCCTGTCCGCTTCCAGAATCGGTCACCAGCGCTGGATCCCCTTGGTGCGGCGACGAGAACATCCCGCCCCGCGCGGCCACCCCTCACACACCACATCACCACATCATATTGGACTTGATACCGCCACAATATTCCCGTGCACTACGATTGTTGGACGTGGGGCTTCAGAGACCGAACCACGAGACTAAGAAAATATGATGCGCTTATCCTTTAGAATCATGTGTGTATTGATGCGACTTTTGTGTTGACCACGACTCTGATTCCAGCATGACGGTGGGACTGTTATGTTTAGCTTTATCATTCCCACACAAGAAGATGATGATGCAAGAGATACAAGACATGATGCTCTAAATTGTCTCAATGTCTTGCGACGCTCCACTTGTGTTTCAGTCATGCTCTACATTCGACCTAATGACTCGCACAAAGCAGCGTCAGTGGATCGTGACGGCATCGTGGTCTGTTACAGGCATGTCTCGGCTTCCTAGCCAGACGCAGCTGATTCAAGTGGCGGCAGTACTTCTGTGCTACAGCGTCACAGCCAGGTCTTTGGCAGGTATGTACTGACGGATGGGTGGGACATCGGGTCTCCAAAAGATCTGTGTGTTCAGATAAGAAATTCGAAGCTACAAGCCCTGGCTGGCCGGGAGTACGGGTAGCCAGCCCAGCTGTTGGACGGTTCGCGCTCCCGGCCGGTTGGGTAGCGGGCACCGCTTCGCAGGGTTGAACTGCGGTAAACGCGACACGGCGCGGGCGAGGGCCGCCTGCGTTATTCTGACTGTAGCAGCGTGTGAATTTGATAAACATATAGTAAAGCTGTTACTATCATAGAGATAATATATGTATGATCTCTATGGTTACTATGACCATAGAGATCATATATACATAGAGATGCCCTGCTGAAGCACTTGATTTCGTGGCAATTCAGTGGTCTTTTTTAAGCACATTTTGTTAGCAATCTCGATCCCCGTGCTTAACTAAGCCACTGTATTTTATGTTGAAGACAGTTTTGTAGGCAATATTTATAATCTCAACAAAATTAGTAAAAATAGATTTATCAGATAAAGATGTTATTGGCATCAGCGCACGCTATTTATAGGGGATCTGTAGGATAAACTTATTGCTTAAAAAAAGACCACTGAATTGCCGCAGATTTAAGTGCAGGGCATCTCTATGTATATATGATCTCTATGACTATGACCGCCATTTGGGAGCATAAGCCGCGATTTCGTATAGGAAATGAGGTTTATAAACGTATCAGAACGTGCCAAAACTCAATTGGTACATCCAGGATACTACTTTAGCATTGCATCATGTGTGTGTAATAGAAGGAAACCGGACGATTTTGGCGTTCACTGATGCTCATCCGACTGCTGTCCCATATGGTGTCCATGAATCGTCTGCTGGTCACACATCAGAACTATGGCAGAGCCTGACCGTACATAATGACTAGATTTGGCCAGCTGCTCAATTACAGCCCAATGGGATGAACAAAGAGAGCTCAAAACCCGTCTCACGAGGCTACAAGGCTTGCTTAATGTATTGAAATCGGCTGCAGCTTCAACATTACGAACGAATGCTATAATTATTTAACTATAACAGATTGTCTTGGCTAGTGAACCATTCGCTGTGGTGGTGTTTGGGTTAACGCAATAACACACATTTGGAGCCAAGTTTGTGTCAAATGGTGTCATTTGCTGTCATTTGTCATGCAAGTGGTGTCATTTGTTGTCATTTGTCATTCAAGTGGTGTCATTTGCTGTCAGGCCGGAGCCACGCGCGTGGCTGTCGCTGATGTTGGCTACTCTCAGCTGCAGTATTATGGTCCGGCGAAGCCGGAGGCGTGTAACACTATTCACTATCGGTTATATCCAATTCACCCTGGATGTTAAAACAACGTTTATGTCTTCAGACGATTGAGACTTATCGAAAACTACGCACGCTAAGTAAATTGGTTGATCAAAATACAAAGTCTCCCAAAAGTATAGGCTATGACCCAATACATGGCCTCAATGGAGACAAATGAATACAATACAATGTTGTTGCTTTTTTTCATTTTAAGCTGCAAAAAGTTAAGTGAGCAATTACACAACTGTTTGTACTGGGACAACTCTTTTTAAGTGCAGCTATTTGTACAAAGATATCTACCTCTTAGTGCAATGCATGCGCGTTGCACATAATTCCGTTTCTCGGATTATTTTCTGAGTGCCATGATCACTGCTTGTTGGATTTGGATGCATAGATGCATTTTTTAATTCAGTTTTATCTTTTTGAAATTGGGCTTAAGCTTTTTGAAATTGGACTTAGCTTTTTAATCTGGTGTTTATTTTTTTGAAATCGTAATTTATCTTTTTGAATTTGAGCTTTATCTTTTTGAAATTGGCGCTGAAAAGGTGCATGTAGTATTCAATATATAAAAAACAAGTACCAAAATGGAAATCATAGGCGTGTTATGGAAATGAAAAATAGTCAGCTTTTCTTTTAACAAATATGTGCTGCTTGTGATTGTTTGGGACGACATGAACGTCATATGATGGCTTTATTTGCTGTAATTTGCTTAATTTAATATATTGCACAAAGGTGAATCAAGGAACATAACATGGGGCGCACCATGTGCGTAACACTTTTTATCATCCTGCTAATTTGGAGGTGGACCTTATTTGAGTGAGGGTATCGCCTCATATTTTTTTATCTGAGTGTGCCTCTGCCAAAAACATGTACAATTGATTGAAACATATATGATGCATATTGTATTGAAAACGTGTCCAGTTTATGTATTGCACTGCAAACTACGAACGAAGTGTGCGCCACACAACCGCATTCGTAGCACACTCCCAAAAACAGAAGATTGGCGCCCTCTTCTGTAGTGCAGATTTTCTTAAAATTTTGACACAATACGTGTTAATCAATTATGGGAATAGCCAAACAATTTAAAGATGGTCTATTGGCTATTAGTGTAGGAGCAGCAAGCGAAAAAAATGGGAGGAGGATAGAATCTGCCCCCACTCATGGAATATGGTTAAGCTTCCAGAAATGAAGAGCATAATTTTCCAAATAGCCACATTAAGTTTTACCCATGTCATTGAAGTAGTCTCATGCGAAAATCACTTGTCTGTAAAACGGCTCGCTTCTATGACTGCTTTTGTTCCGAATAATGCATTTTTTTTCGGTATTGAGATGACATTGGCTATTACGTTTTTTTTAATTGCATTTAATATTTTTGAAATTATATTTTATCATTTGTAAATTTAAGTTTGTTTTTAAAATTGATAATCAGCTTTTCAATCTGGGTATATCTTTTTGATATTGGACTTACGCTTTTGAATTTGGTGTTTATCTTTTTGAAATTGGTGTTTATGTTTCTGAATTCTTAATTTAGATTTTTAATTTGGGCTTTATGATTTATCTGTTTAAAATCGGCGCTATAAAGGTGTAATACATTTCAAGCTAAAAAAAACGTTTGTTACATGAAAGTCGGTCACACCACATGACCAAAAAGACCTAAAAAAAAATCGTAATTTTGCTCCCTGCCCTCCCCCCCCCTTAGAACAAAAATAATTTGCATTTGTCAAAAAATATTGTGAATTGTTATAGGTGTTTGTACCATCGAAATTGACGAAGAGATTCTCAAGATCTCTGGGGATGGCAGAATCTGTCCCTCCCGCAGGTTAACGTAGTTCTGACCGCCCACAGGGAATAGGGTTAAAGGATGTTGGAGAACAAAGGGAGACTTAATTGTTTTTTTTTTACTCACTCTTTCTCTTTCTGCCGAAGCGGAGCCTCCACCGGCAGCCTGTATTAAGTCGCGACTGACGCGCACGAAACGCGCCACAAGAAATAACAAGGTATGTATGCACATTGTACATTGTACATACATAGAGCACCGCACGGCCATGGCCACAGCACTGTGGCCTGCACGGGGTTGGGCAGACGGCTGGCGCCACTTGGCGTCAGCTGTCTGACCCACCCCGTTCACCCCACTGCAGTGCAGGACGGGACACCAGCGGCGTTCATGGGCGATAGAATAAACTGAAAAGAGAACATTCTGTTGCGAAAACATCATAGAGCAATGGCAGCCAAGGTCATGGGCATCGACCCTTATTAAAATTGAAGCATACGCCCATGTTATTTGTAAATAATGTAAACAGCTTCGGCCTGACGCGCAATACAGCCGTGAGAGCCGCCAAATATTCGGCCAAATGAATCGGCAGCTGCTCGGGCAGAAACACTGATGCCGGGTCGCGGCCGGGACTAACAATGCCCAGCTGCTGCGGCGTGGCATCAATAAAAATGTGTGTATCTTGCACAACGTACCAGCAAGTAATGCATGTCTTCACACGACCATTCCACAGCGTCATCCATAATGGCACCACAGCCGCTCAAGCATCAGCACCCCCGTCCTGAACAGTACGAATCACTTCTAGCGTTTGTATTAAACAGAGCGCCAAAAAGTTGACGTAGCCGGCGAGGCTCTGTCGCCATGCCACCCTCCCTCCGGCCATGCCGCTGAACACCGCAGCATCGCCACGCGAACCGAGCTCAACACTCCCGGCTTTACTTTGGCTGCCAAGCGAACCACAGTCAGATCGAACCTGATGTAAAATATCTGAGATACAGCGACAAAACCGATCATTTTCAAAATTAATCCTAATACCAGCGTCACAAAAAAAAAACAGCACCATCCAAATCACTCGGGCAGCGCGCCACGAACAGGAAATCGTCCAGATATGCCATACCCCTAACTTCCGGAAAGCTGGCCTCGATCAACTAAACCGCTGCACACCAAAATGCTTTTTACATTGCTCGGCATATGGTAAACGTGCAAAAACATATTGACCACCATCATAACATAAACAAAAAAATCGCGAGTACTCTCTGCCAACATTAGCCGTTTTTACGACGGATAATTACGCTGAAAAGATTCTGAATCATTTTAAAATGTTTTGGTATGCAAGTTTTAAGAGCGAGCGCTTCGCGCTCGCTCGTCTTTACGTGGTATATGGGACAAAGCTGATTATGAGCGGCCCGACACAACCCGACCCAACCCGACCCGACCCGTGGCGACGTTTTTGAAAAGCTTATATCTATGTAACTGCACTTCCGATTGGCAAGCGGTCCTCTGCTGAATAGCCCCATCCAACCAATCCTGTTTTTTTACCAGTGCCAATTCATGTGGGTGACTACCACTGCGCGTGGCGCGTGCCGTGTGAGGATATTAAAAGGTGTTGTGTCGCAAAAACTCCGCAACGGCTGGGCTGATTCTGTTCAAATTTTGTGTGTGGTTAGGGACCCTTCAGCCGCCGATTTTCCACACGTCAGGGGTGGGGTGAATCTGCACGTGCGCACGTGCACACCTCTATTCTATATATCAGGAACGGCTGAGCCGATTGTGTTCAAATTTGTGTCTGATAAAAGATGTATCAGCCACCTGTTTCCCACAAGTCAGGGTCCAGGGGTAGGGTGCCTCTACACGTGCGCATGTGCACACCCCTATTCTATATCTTAGGAACGGCTGAGCCGATTGTGTTCAAATTTGTTGTTTTGTTTTTGTTTTTTAAACAAATTTGGTGCGTGGTTAGGGACCCCTCAGCCGCCGCTTTTTTCACAAGTCAGCGGTGCGATGCCTCTGCACGTGCGCACGTGCACACCCTTATTCTAGATCTAAGGAACGGCTGAGCCGATTGTGTTCAAATTTTGTATGTGGTTAGGGACCCCTCAGCCTCCGCTTTTTCACAAGTCAGGGGTGCACCGCCTCTGGACGTGCGCACCTTTTTTGTATTCAGAAACTATTTACCGATTGAGTTGAATTTCACCATGCATTTCCTTCGCGCTCGCTCGCTCATCGCCAACTACGGCGTTTTGCTGGTAATATCGCTCAAATCAGTGGTTTATTTTTTTGGAATACCTATATAATATGCACAAACTTGTATACCAAAGCATTTATAATCAGTTTATAGTTTTTCGTTATCCGGTATATGTAATTAGCTAATAGGTGGGAAATGGAATCAACTAATTCTCCGACTGAATGTATATATTTGTACATACTATTTGTGAAAATCGATTAGCGTCTCCCTTACACCCGACTATAGTTTTTAACCCGCGCCGGGCCGGGGGGCGGGCGTTTAGACCCCCCCCCCAGGTTTTTCCGGGATATCGGGAAAACGGCGGTTTGTAGCCCCGCCAAACTTTCAGTACCTGTTTATTCATCCTTTGCCCAGCCTTCTCTATTTTTTTTTACTTCAGGTCATGTCAGGTCAGGTCACCAGGCCGGATCATGTGACCCCACCTTCAAATAAGTTTGCGGTCCTACCAAAGCCAGAGTTTTTGATTGATCTGTTTCGTACTTACAGAATTTCATGGGAAAATTACCATCAATAGTTCGTGTATCTCGGATTTGTATATCAGTGACCTAAGGTCAGGTCATTTTCTTGAACTCTCCATTATAAGTCAATGGTGAAATATTCAAATGCTTTCCATTCTTAGGATACGCATAATATCAGCCCAATCCCTTTTGATCATGTTATTATAGGCCATTCTTGAAGACCGAGGTGCAGTCCTTGTTCTGGTATCCCTACAGGGTCAGCCGAGGTCATCGATCTGAGTCACCAAACACCCTGTTTGGCAAAAAACTTCTTCCGGAAATAGAAACAAAGATTAAAAAAAAAGGGGGGGAAATAAAAGGGAAGTTGAAAAGCAGCACAATGTTGTATTTATCCTCGTCAAAAACCGTCTCGCCCAATATGCTTTGACTTTCGATGACCACGGAGCCCGAACTATTGACCTGAGATGAAATTTGTGAATGGCCGGATAGGATCTTCAAAATTTCAATAGCTAATTATTCTTCTGTCTTAATTAGTATTGCTCCTAGCATTCATAGTTCCTGAGATAACTGGGGTATCTGTAGCCCTTAAGTCCTAATCTGAAAATCTGATCTTTGATGACCTCTGGTAACCCTAATATTGACCTGATAATTTTGTTTACTTAAATAGTTTCAAACTCTGTTTGACGAGCTCTCGATGGTGTTTTGGTTTATGTCTAGGTCCCATAGAGCCGAGTAAGAAGGGGGCGTCGAAACGCCCGCCCCCCGGCCCGAGGAAGGTGCCCGAGCAACACGGCCCGGTGCCCTCGGGTTAAGTCCGCTGGACCCTGCGGGCGACTACGAACGGTGGCGGTTGAACAAAAACAACATATTGCAAGGAGTTGAAAAGTGACCCAAATAAATTATAGCCGTTCTCACGATGGCTTATTTTGGCGTGAAAAGTTTTAAAACTTTAAAAGTTTTAAAACATTTTAGTAGTAGCCCGTCTCCACGATGGACAATTGCGATAAATGTTTTAGCCCTCCCCCTCGGTCCGTAGTGGCGAGGTTAAAACATTTCGTCATTACTGTTCATCGTGAAAGCGAGGCCGCAACTAAAAACATTTTAAAACAAAAAAAAATATAGCAGGGAGTTGTGTTGACCCAAATCAATTGCATGTCTCAATAAAGTTTGAGAGATGTTGTATTTAAAGTAAAGGGGTCACATGGGAAAGGGAATGGGCACTCCTGTCCTACCTATCAATAAGTGGTTAGTGGGGAACTTAAAAAAATCACAGAAGGATTCAGAATCTTTTCAGCGCAATAATCCAGCATCAAAACAGATATTTTGTGGTATGGACCGTTTCGTAAATATATTTTAATGCCAAACGAGAAGCCGGCTGCCGCCAAAGTCAGCGCTCGCCCTACAGACGGCAATGGGCAGGGACGGCGCTGTATAAACGGCGGAGTGCTGACAAATCGCAGATGAGACGAGCAGTCGTGTCAGTGCTGGCCACGGGAAACAGTCTATAGCAGCTACGCGGGCAGCCTGGCCGCATCACATTCACAACCGCCGACACGAAGTCTCACACAGCTGCCGTCATCAGCGGGGATCGCGGCGTTGACAACCACACACGTGGCGCCACGGCCGGCACACGCACTTTTAACCCGCGCGTCAACACGCTGCACACTGCTGTCGTCACCGGCGGTCGCACGCGAGCAGCGTCGCTCACCGACAGACGACGCGCCGCGATGAAGCTCAGCGGCGAGTCACAGGCATCCTCCTTCGCACAGCAGGCTTCACAGTCCTCCGCACAGGACACCGCGCTGCCCCGCCGCGCCGGCCACGCAGAGTAGCTCCACCAGCAGCCCGGCAGGCGCACTATGTCATAACTGCCTTCCAGATGTGGCCAAAATGGCAAAATGTGAGTTGTCGAGCATCCACTTAAAACCAATATACTTTGAAAAAAGATTCTTCAAAGCATTAGAAACCATGGATGATGCTGGTTTTGAGCAATTCGGGAACTCCCTGTGTAAGCGCAAAGTATGACGATGTCTACGAGTCTACTTTTTTGTATCTGGGCGGTTTGAAAATACTTAAGTTTGGCAGCCGGTATCTCAGCTGAATATGGTGATATTGGCAAATGATAAATAGTGTTGGAATCTCTGAACGATTTTCTAACGAGTGAAGTTATTTGTTTTACAGTTTTACTTGACATCACATTAATTTGATTAATGAGTGTAAACAAACGAATGACTTTAACGACGTCAAACTTTCCGTAGACCGGCAAAAAATCGCAGTGGTTGTACATATTCAATCATTCAGGCTACCTCACAAAATGAGCCTACAAGCGTGAGGAATGCGTTTCAAAAACATCTAGATAGGTAAGATAGGGTTGAGCTGAGATATGGCCGTTTTTCCTAGCCAATGTCACGCGTTTCGGACGGCGCGCGGCGCCCGGCCCTGTGCGGCGGTACGGGGGACATGGGCGCGCTCGCTGATGGGATATCTTGCACTCCTTGAAGAATAGCTATTGACACATGACACATGCATTTACTGAAGCATCTGTTATTGTTTTGCCTTTTTCAAGCACGGAAAAGAGTTCAGTTTTCAAGACACAGTAACATTAAGTTAAGAAGTGGCTACCGCGTAATAGTGTTTCACTGTGCGAGTCGCATTGACCCAGACTTCGCCTGAGGCGCTTAGATACCGCCTCGACACCTGCCTTGCTTGATTCTGATTGGCTTGTCAAATCTCCCCGTCAAATTTGTTGAAGGAAACTTAATGCTGTGAACCTCAGTGTCACTGATGACTCCACAGGTCACGGCAAAGGCAAAATGTTTGACCGTGTTATATAAGTCCGGCGGATGGAATTGTCGCGCAAAAATGCGATATTTAACGCACAATCAGTTGATAATCGGTATGATACGTGTATCTGACACTTCAAACTACCATTGTAAACTGTTTTTGACCTTGGGTCAGGTCAAGGTCATCCGAGGTCTCAAGGTCAAACTGCAGATTACGCTCATTAGGAGTTGTAACACATGTTTGTGGGCTTGTGCTCGTTTGTCGACTAGAACGCGAAAAATGATCTTAGAACATTGTTTGTTTCATATAAATAGAAGCAAAAAGCAAAAAACGGAAATGTAATTGTTATGCATGGCTATACAATAGTGTAAATATTAAAGACTTACCATAGTGTAAATACTAAAAACATAGTGCAAATACTAAAGACTAGTCTTTAGTATTTACACTATGGTTATACTGTAGAGGTGGTCAAATGTTGTCTTTAAAAGGTTGTAAGTCAGTCCTTTTTGAAGATATCGACTTCAAACTTGCTACACATATTCATTGGGCTCCTCTCAATCACATATATTCCATTTTTTGAATGTTTGGATTCTTTTTGGAAACTTTTGTAAATAAAAATGTCCAGATTTTTCAAAATTTTGAAATTCAGTAAATTTTGCCAATCCGAGATTGCAGTTTGATAACCGAGCTGATTTTTTGCCATTGCGTATATGAAAATCGAGTTATGTTAAAAACTGTACTTTTGACAGCGTTTCCCGCAAACCCTTATTTTTCAACAAAAACGCAGAACGAACATGACGTCACTCCGACGTCATTTCCGGTTGACCTATTATAGCCTCATCTGTTCTTCAGGCAGCATGCGTAAAATGATGTTACATAAGATACTGAATGTTTAGTGACGATACCGCTGTTGGTTCAGGAGATATTGCAAAATGACGGGAGGTGGGCTATAAATAGCCCCCCCCCCCACCCCCAGTAACTCGCGGGTTAATCACGTCAACTATTTACGAGCGAGCGCGAAGCGCGAAGCGAGTCCTCATTGAATACCGGATTTTTCTCACATATATAGCGGCCCGACCGCGCAGCCGGGCCCGGCCGGGCCCGGCCAGACCGCGACGCTGGTCAGAAGCTTATATCTTTTTAATCCCGCATCTGATTGACAAGCGGTTTTCGCCATCTGTTAGACCCATGCAATGACATTATGATTATTGACATGTTTTTCTCATGTGATGGGTCAGCATGGCGCGTGACACGTGCCGCTTCAGGGGTGTCAGAAAGTAATTATCTGCTGTAGCTGAGAAACGGTCGTGGACTTATAAGCCTAAAATTTGGTGTGAGGCTGGAGACTGGCAAAGTTTGGCACCAGGTCAAACTGCTGGTCGCACTGCACGTGCGAACGTGCGACCCCTGTTCCGTCCAGAAAATTACCTGCAAAACATCGTTTGCAATACCGGACCTATATCTTCGGCAACCAAAAAGTCGCAGACAAACGGGTCAACACAGATGGCGTAGAGAAACGATCCGCCCGGCGTATGTACTATTTGTCATCAGCGGCGCGTGGTACGTGCAAAAGTTGCTGCTATACAAGCGAAAATTCATAGTTTTATGACGTTTCACAATTAAAATCATGCTCAGCACCTATGGGACGTGAAGCGGATGAAACAAACCAAATCCTGTAGAACCAATGTCCGTCTTTAAAATGCTGCAAAAATTGAGGTTTTAAATGCAGCTATTCGCTGTAAAATCTGCCTGTAATATTTGTATTGATGATTCTAATTCCAAAATTTTCCTTCATGTGCAACCGCGTAGCTTTCAAACCAAAGGGTCTAAGACGATAAAATGATGCAGCGTAAAGCGCAATCCAAATCCATCTATACCCACCCAAAATTTAATTTTTGCCCACTAACATGAAGGCTTATAATTGCAAATTAAAAATAACGCTGCAAAATCTATTTAGTTCAAAGTATCGATATAGTTCGGGATCTATTTTGGCGACGGCAAAACAACACATAGGAAAATAATTCAAAGCATGCTTTGCACAAAACGAACCTCCGTTGGACGGGTGGATAAATTGACGCGGATTTATTCGGACTCGCTCGTCCTTCGCCGTTTAAGGCGTCTTACTGGTTTGTAATAATACCATATGATTTTCACATTGGCCCAATCCTAACGAACCCTTATCATTTATGATTCGGTTGTTTACACGTCTTGTCGCGAACAGTAAGTTTGTTTTCTCACCACTGTCAGTTAATTAGTAGCGAAACGGAATGGGGTGGTTTTGACCCCGCCCAAAGGCATGAATAGGGTTATTTAACCAGGACAAATACTTGCTATAGCACTACAAGTTACACTGGCACTCATATGAGCCCAACTGTATCGATATTTGTTGTGTTAACGGCTGCTATTCACATTTGGCCACATCTGGTAGGCAGTTATGACATAGTGAGGCGGCGCGCGGGTCACCCAACAGTGCCTCCCGGCACGTGCCGGACGGCACCCCAGCCCCAGAGGCACAGGCAGAGCCAGCGGAGGCCGCCGCCGCCCCTGCCCCGGACGGACAGGGCACGTCTCCACAGTCTGGTATCGGGGCCGGGGCGACCCTCTCGCCCGAGAAGAGCGTCGGAGAGTCCAGCGACGACGTCTCGAGGGACGCCTCAACCGCGCCCGTTCGGGACGGGCAGAGCGCGCTGGCACGGCCCGGCACAGGGGCCGACTCGCCACCCCCCGCAGAGGAGAGCGCCGGGGGGAGTGGCGGTCGGCGAGGGGCCGGAGCGGGGCGCCGAGACCGTAGCCCCCACGGCCGACCGGAACACCGCACTAATCCGGACGCCGCGCCTCGGCCGACAGCGGCCCCCGCCGCGGCGGCCGCAGCCCGGACGGCCGCGAGGGTCGGGCGCGGCCGCCCAAGTCAGCAACCGCCCCGGGTGGGGTGGGTTGGCTGGGTGGCGGCTGGGCTGAGATGAATCCCCAGCCTGTCCATGTCGCTGGTACGCGAGTCGCCAATGGCCGCCGCCCAGCCGTGATGAGCGACAATCAGAAACATCCACACTCTGAGTCTTACCCAGTACCAGCCGTGGTGCTCGCTGGGCGGCCCGCCGCTGTCTCATATGATAAGGAGAGCCCGCACTTCCTGCTCCTTGGTTCCGGACCAAACTGAGGAAATGTGCTGAGCCCGCAGCTTCTCCAGCCAGACGCCCTGCTGAGCCCGGCTGGGCCTCAGCAGGGCGTAAGTCGCAGTCACCTCCACACCGACTACCGGTCTTCTGCCCCCGGTTCCCGGTGCAGGAGTACACATGCGCTCCGGTGCCGGAGACACAGTGCGCTCCCGGTGCCGGAGACCAATGCACTCGCCGGTGCCGGAGACACAGGCAGCTCCCGGTGCCGGAGACACATGGCACTCCGTGCCGGAAGACACATTGCACTCCCGGTGCCGGAGACACATGCGCTCCCGGTGCCGGAGACAACAGGTGCCTCCCGGTGCCGGAACACATGCCACTCCGGTGCCGAGACACATGCGCTCTCCGGTGCCGGAGACTACATGCCACTCCACCGGTGCCGGAGACACAGGTGCTCCGGTGCCGGAGACACATGCGCTCCGCTCCGGTGCCGGAAACACATGCCTCTTCCCGTTGCCGGAGAACACAGATGCGCTCCCGGTGCCGTGAGACACATGGCGCTCCCGTGCCGGAGACACATGCGCTCCCGGTGCCGGAGACACATGCGCTCCCGGTGCCGGAGACACAGGCGCTCCCGGTGCCGGAGACACATGCGCTCCCGGTGCTGGAGACACAGGTGCCGCTCCAATGAGACCAGCGCCTGTCAGTCGGGAGATGACCGCCTCCACCACGTCTTCGATCTCCAGCTGGCTGCTGCGCGCACGAGGCGGTGCGGCGGTGACCGTGAGTGTGACATGTCTTCGGTAGTCCTGGTGTGGGTGGAGTCCCTCTCCACTGCCGGCTCACATGCAGACACGACTTGTCACTTCAATCTCTCTGCCCGAGTGGAGCTCGCCGCCGGAAGCCTGAATGAATTAAGTCGCGACTCTGTTTTTGTACAATTTTGCGGAACAGACATCTGATGAAATGCCAGTTGGTTGGCATTTAATCATCGTGCTTCGTTGTGCGTGTCTAAAATGTAATATGCTTTCGTCGTCCATATGCAAAACCAGCAACCAAAGGTTTCTCTTTGCCAACTTGAGATGACTTTACTTGTGTGGTATTTCCCGAGACTTGGAAAGATAACATCACACGTGTGACAACGGCAGACTTTGTACACTTACATACAGGTAAATGTATAGCATAGGAGATGCTTGAGTAACATCATACTGATAACAATTTTGCGGGACTACCATCAAGTTATCAATACGTTAGGCTTGTGTCATATTATTGTCCATGATTATAACTATAGGTTTATAACTCTTTGATTATAACCCTTAGTTTATAAGAAAATGATTGAAGGGAAATAATCACCTTTACCCACATAAATGGACTTATTACTTAAAATCGATAGACGAGACCGACATACGTTGTAAATTCATAACATTTGTATACAAACGTTTGTACTAAAATATATTTCAAATTAAAGTTGATCAGCGATCTATGCTTTAAACGACCGGTACTTGCAAGCTGCTTGCAATAATTTTTGGTCCTCATCAAATTGCAGACTTTTGACGTATTTTTTCAATGGAAAATAAAATATATTTTATGTTCTGCTTGTTGTGATTATATGCTCATGGGTCGCTCTCGCTCTCGCTCTCGCTCTCGCTCTCGCTCTCGCTCTCGCACTAATTTTTGTGTATTGCTTCATTTATTTTCAATATTAGCAGTTGTGTTAGTTTGTTTACTCGTTGAATACCATACTATGGTTTATATAATAATGAAAAATAATTATTCATTAAAAAATACGAAGTAATGCAAAAACATGACATTAGCCGTTTCAAAGATGGATTATTTTGCGCGAAATGTCTTAAAACATTTAAAATGTTTTAAATGTTTTAATAGTAGCCGCTTTCACGATGGACTTATTTGCGAAAAAAAAAGTTTTAACCCTCGCCCTACGGGACCGTAGGGCGAGGGTTAAAACATTTCTTGCAAGTTAGTCCATCGTGGAAGCGGCTACTACTTAAACATTTAAAACATTTTAAAATGTTTTAAAACATTTCGCGAAAAATAATCCATCGTGAAAACGGCTAATATATAAAACAAAAACTCATTGCGCGTTTTACAACGTCCTACCTGTGCTTAATTTAGCGTCGGCGATTTGTTTCACGGACATTGTCCAGCGTTGAACAAATTTGGAACACCGGCGTGGGAAAACGCTGCTCATGAGTTTCGAAAGTGGTATGCGTACTTGCTTTTGATTTGCAAAAACTTGCAACATTGAATTAGGGAATACTTTTATTTAATTAAAAAAAATGTGATATCATAACGGAAGCCTAGGAAGTTGTTCCTAACCAATATAAGAGGTGATTATTTCCATTTAAAGGATACGATAAGATATTTACTGGTACACAGTGCAATATTTGCTCTGAGCATTTCTGCTCCGAATGATACAATGGGGAATTCCGCAACAAATCGACACATCCTACATCTCAGAATTTGATGAAACTTCGTTCAGGGGGGATTGGCGGCCAGAAACACGTCTGTGCAAGTTTCAGCTCGCTCCGACCAACGGCAATGGAGATAGAGCCTGCGGCTTTTTGACCAGGTCAGACAAAACACAAATATGTTTTGATTTTAACATTTTTTAAAATTTAACCAAACTATACATCATTTTACTCCATTTGAGCTGAAGAACATTCTGGTAATTTGTATTTATATTTCGTGTCACTCAAACTTGTTGTTTCGCTGAACCTTGTGTGACCTTGCGTGACCTTATCAAAAGAGCAATTATTTTTTTGATTTTTTATATTTTTAAATTAACCTCAGGGTGTTATTTAGTCGTGTGCTTGAATGGTCCATTGGTATTTTATATAAATAGCCGAATTTCACGATGGATTGAATGTACTAAAACTTTCATACTGAAACATTTTAAAACATTTTCAAATGTTTTAAAACATTTCGCGCAAAATAATCCATCGTGAAAACGGCTAGTAATGCATGTTTCTATTCAATACACAAATATTGTTAAAAATGAAGAGGTGTCCCAATCCGCCACTACTAGGTATGAAAACGGCTAGTAATGCATGTTTCTATTCAATACACAAATATTGTTCAAAATGAAGAGGTGTCCCAATCCGCCACTACTAGGTATGTTCAAACAAGACTATGTGTGTCACTGAATGCTGTGCAGTGTGCATTCCTGTACATTAGGGTGTAGTGAAAAAATGAAAAAGTTGAAAATTGGAAATGGAGACGCTTTTTATTTTGCATCTGATACTCCTGAAGCCAACCAAGGTGTTTGTTTGCAAAAAAAGTTTGGTTTAGCTGGCTGGCTAACCGTTTGAAAATTGAAGTTTTTTGAAGCTATTTTCAACGTATTATTGACGCTATTGCTTAGAAAAAAAAATGAAAGTGAAAATAAAGGCGCTTTTTATTTTGCATCTCTGGATACTTTCCTGAAGCCAACCAAGGCGTTTTGTTTGCAAAAAACAATCGTTGAGCTGGACGGTTAACCATTTGAATTGAAGTTTTTGGACTATTTTCGAGTATTTGACGCAATGCATACGCAACTGTTATTTGTAGAGAATCTGAACACTCGTGAGCAAATTTGAGTCCAACCGACAGATTAGAGCTATTATATGTATCCAACGATTTATTGTAAATAAAAAGCTCTATATATCAAAGCATCATATCGATCATATCGATGGTGCGTCTTGATATGCTGAGAATCGCTGGCGTTACGTATTTCATGGAGCGTCCAGTAACGATCACAAAGACACCTGTTGGTATTAGTCAGGTCAACAATCACCACACAGTCAGTGGTGCAAGCAGGGGGTTAAAAGGGGACAGCTTACCCCCTAAATTTCTGAAGGAGCCCGCATTAAAAGGACACATTCTGGCCCATACTGTGCTGGGGCCAAGTATGGGTTAACAAGGTTATATATATATATGTTACAGGCAATGTGTAGAATCAGGCATTCTATAGAATCCCTAGGGATTCTATCGAATGCTAACTGGCCAGGCATTCTATAGAATACCTAGGGATTCTATAGAATGCCTGACTGGTCAGGGATTCTATAGAATGCCTAACCAAACTGTCAAGCATTCTATAGAATCCCTAAACATTTTATATATACCTACTTGTACACTTAACACACAGTTATAACTTAAAAGTCCATGAACATCACTAGAAATAAATTAGTTATTAATGACTAGCTACAATGGTGGCATGCGAAATAACTGTGCAAATGTCTTATTTGCAGTGTTCACTGTTCACGGTACAAGATTTGCTTGTCGCTGGAGTTTATTTTTATGTACTACACCACGAACAAGTATAAATATGCGGTTAATCGATAAGGCGAAATCGAAAGCGTCCGTAAACGCCACTTGCTAGCCACTTTAACATAATCACTGAATGATCAGAAACGTTGCAGACGAAGCAGCTCGGAAAGCATATTGATATTGAACTATACGATTAATCAATGCAATGCCCCTATAATAAAGCGTGATGATGATTTTTTTTACCAATGAACTTGGACTTGGTTTTGTGATGGTATTTCTTGACTGCTTGGCACTAATGCTGGACCAGAACAAGGCTATTCTAATAGTGCACGTAATCTGCTTTTATTGATTGCGATACTTGTGTATGCTCGAATGGCGGCAATATTTGACAACATAGGGGAGAGCTGGGTATGGTTCGGACACATTTTCTTACGTCGCCAAAAAAAGGTTCTGGAAGGGTCCCATCTTGGAATCAGAACAGGGCCATTTCAGGCCTAATAACAAGCCACGCTTAAGGCCTCATAAGTGAGTATCTCAATGTCCAGCAAAGGCAGATTGCATCTTCAGGCTCGGAAGGGCCACTCTTTAGTCCAAGTTTAACTTTAAGGCTTAACCTATTCCCTGCCGGGGGCAGATTTTGCCACCTCCGGCAGTTTTTCGCCTGCCGCTTTTGGACCGTTTGATCCTAGCGTCTTGAAACTTTTAGATTTTTCCTAGAATTGAACATGCCGCGTGTTGGGCAAAATTTTTGATCCAGAAAAATCATCAAAGCAGAGGCGGATCCAGGCTCGATGGTTTTGGGGAGGTCGTTACGAAATGCGGTTGTGCCGGCGCATACTTCTTCGTCGTTGCGTGGAATAAAGGCGTCAGAAACTATCTCACTGCTATTTAACATCATACATACTTTATTTATTCATATTTGGGGTCAGAGGCGCACTCAGGTATATAAAATGGGAGGCAATGTCCTCCATCAAATTAGGCCCGACTTCAAATGAAAAAGATGATAAAAGGCGTTCCACTCGTGCCCCCCACGTTGTCAACCTGGATCCGCTTATGTGCAATATATTACATTTAGCAAATAACAGCAACAAAGCCACATATGCGTTTCCTATCGTCCCAAACAGTCCACGAACAGCACATATTGATTTTCAGAAAATCCCACAATTTTTTTATTCACGGGTACGTTTTTTTTTTTTTTGGTACACGTATCTTTTATATATCGAAGACCATTACTTTGGAAGCTCAAAAACGTTTTGGACATGAAAATCGATAGAATCACATAACCACAATGACCTTTCGAAGAAAAAAAACTATCCCCCCCCCATTTTTGACCAATAGAAAATTTCGGAATCCATAAAGCATTTTGTCACGACAAATCGAATGGTGTTTGTCCCAATGAAATCGGCTGAGCGGTTCTCGAGATCTCTGGTGGGGCAAAATCAACCCCTCCTGCAGGTTAGCGTGATTCTGGCCGCCC
>VOPJ01013327.1:0-24317 GCA_014673585.1 Semibalanus balanoides
GCAGCGCGCGGCGCGGTAAGCTCCGTGAGTAAATAGTCTGCCATCCCGGCACACAGAGACGGAGAGCTGATCACCTCCGGCCCGGAAACCGCCCGGAAGTGAGCGGCGGCACCCGGCTGGAAATTCGCTCCGCCGCCATCCAGCGGGCCAAGCCAAACAGCTGGCGACGCTGGGGGCGGCGGTGAGACGGGGACCCGCAGCGTTAGAGTACCATCCCGACTCCCGTCAGTGGCCAGGTCAGGACTCTGGGCCCGCGACCAGCCAACAGACGTGCCACCCCAGCTGACCGGCCGCCGTCGCCGGGAGCTGACCGGCTGCCGCCGCCGGGAGCTGACCTCACCCGCAACACAGAGCCGGGACGTGCCGACACGGACACTGCGGCACCACGGCGGGCCAGCTGCAGCTGCAGACAGCTACAGATGCAGTGGGACCGGCGCGGCGCGGCGAACTGTGAACCAGGCCCGTGAGCACACGGCTGCGTTTTTATGTGTGTGTGTTCTACGGAGGTGGGTGGCGCGGTATCCGTGTCAGGCGCCAGATCAGATTCCGTAATAGAAATCCAGGTGTAAACAACCGCCAGCGTTTTCCATTTGACTTGCGGCTGGACGGGAACAGAAACAGAAACATGCGATCAATAGGGACGCATTTCTGTGGCATCGCAAGCAAGTCAATCATCAGCCATACGTCAGACTCAGAGGTAACGAACATCACGCATATTAAGAATACCTACAAAATACATACGGATAGTGCAGCGCAGATAGATGATACAGCCAAGTTGTAATTTCAGTAACAAGCACGTAGGCAGTGACTCATTTAGGGCGCAGTGCAATGCCTCCGGGGCACAGACGTGCCCGGTCCGGCGTAGCCAGCTGCCGACAGCAGTCAGTACGCACAGTAGAGGAGAGAGCGGAGAAGGAGAGAAGGAGAGAGGAGAGAGGAGAGAGGGAGGAGAGGAGAGAAGGAGAGAGAGAGAGCAAAACCACCGGTCACCGTCTCACCAGAAGCACCGCAGTGCCTCACAAGTGACTGGTCTGTGCTCGGCACAGCAGCCGTGCAAATAATGGAGAAGTCAGGTGCTTGGCGTGGTGGCGGGAATAATCTATTGATTGAGAAGCCAGGTGTTGAACACAGTCGGAGAATGAGCGGCTGTACTGCCGGCCACCAGACGGTGTCAAGGCGAGGGGAGTGTGTCGAGCCGCTCTGACGCAATAGCCACCCACTGGACGCGGCCCGGTGACCGTCACCCACTGGACGCGGCCCGGTGACCGCCACCCACTGGACGCGGCCCGGTGACCGTCACCCACTGGACGCGGCCCGGTGACCAGCCCCGTGTCGTCCGTACCACACGGAGCAGCCGGGGCCCGGCAGCCCGTGACTGTCCCGGCGGTGACCAGCCCCGTGCCGCCTACACGGTCACACGGAGCAGGCGATAGCTGAGGGCCGGCAGCCCGCAACTGCCCCGGGCTCCCAATCCACACGCGTGTCCCGGGCCCCCGGCCTTTGTGTTGGTAACCTAAATTATTATTGCGAAATTTCCAGTATTTCCAGTACTTTCCTATTATCAATTGCGAAATCAGTCACATATCAACTTGTTTCTCAAACAAAATGGAGTATCAAGCAAGCAACCAATACAAAACGTGTTTTTTTCGTTTTTCAATTGCGAAATCAGCGGCACACGCTGTTAAATTGTGGTGGGTTGTGGGAGGCCAAATGCACGTCGCATATTATACAAGGCGTTAGGCGATGGCCGATGCATGTTTATATTTGGCGGCAACACATCTTAGTTATCAACAGTCGAAAACAAATATTTATCTTGCGCCCACTTGAACTTCGAGAGAGATCTTGGCACACTGACACGACCATTGACCAATCTTTCGTTTTTTTTCTGACATATTTTTATCCTCTAACCACAACCGATACCACTATCTCAGCTCCGTGGTCTACCACTGCATCAACCCAGATAAGAACACACCAGCTTCAATGTTAGACCCTGTGCATGACCAGCCGAACCATTCACCAGAGAGCAGCCCTTCATTCAGCCAGGGCGAGCCGAGCCTCCCCGAAACGGCCGCTTTCTACCGTCACACCCCGCTGGCTGACGGCATGAGAACCGAGCGCGTTCCGGCCGGCTGTTTGTCGGGTATGTCAGACGACGGTGTGGGCGGCTCCACCATATCACCGCGGCGTCAGAGGTACACACAGTCGCCCGGCCAGACTGCAGAGGTCACACTCCGCCGCCGCTCGGCCACCGCCGCCCTACACATTGTTTGTCGCTGTTTAAGGCTGCCGGCTCAGGGTTCAGGCTGCCGGCTCCGAGTTCAGGCTGCCGGCTCAGAGTTTAGGCTGCTGGTTCAGGGTTGACTGCCGGCTCAGAGCACAAGCTGCGTGTGGAGCCGGCTGATCGCAGTAGCTCAGGGTACTGCGTGTGGAGCCGGCTGGCTCGCAGCAGTCTCCGCGCCGGTGCCGGCCCGAGCCGAAGTCCAATCTCCGGAGAGAGTTATCGACGGTGTCTGCTGTCCGCGGTGTGACTGTAGCCGCGGCGGCGATATCAGCGTCCGGTCCGGCACTATAACGTATTGGTGGTGTTCAGAGCAGGTGGAGACTGAGCAGATATGATACCGCCGCTCGGCGACCGATAGCTACTGAGGACGGATGCAGCGAGACATCTCATCCAGAGGTGACTAACACTCAGCCTTGGTAACGGTGTGGCCTGTCCACACCTGAATTGTCCACCGTGACGTCACAATGGTTGGTATACTTTTATGAGAGATGCCCGTTGTGGGGCATCTCTCATAAAGCAATACCACAACCATGCCCGTGTGTGTGGGGGAGGGGGGGGGGGGGGGGCGTAACCCTGTACTTACTGCGCTTGCGTGGAATTCTGAATGGCCGGCAGCCCGGCCGCTGTGTTGTTATGTATAGACAGTTGCTAGGTAAGGCGCGACAGAAGGCCTGTCCTGTCTGGACGCCGCTGTCATGAGTTGTTTGTGGAACACGACAGAGGTCGGTCGTGTCGGGACGTCGCTGTTTGGACGTCGTGCCTAGACGTCGCTGTAACTCAGTCGTTATATCCACGTGAACCGTACTGTGGCTTATTCAATAATATCGCGAGCTTCTAAAGACTATCACGGGTATTTAATAACGAGAGGCGGAAGAACGTTATTACAAGCCTGCAATGGCATTCTGACCATTTCACAGACGCTTTGAAAACCACCGCATATTGTCGGCAGTTTTGTTTGTCGGACTTTAATCTCCCGCCGTCCGGCCCTCTCCGTGCCCGGGCGCCGGTTGCATCAGGTCCTTTTTGTGCACCGTTTACGACCGACCAACAAAAACGTCACGGATTACGACAAGCCCGTGACCGGAGATTCGATTCGCCCGGCCATGCAAGCGCCACCGAAACGGCCACCGAAGCGGCCGGCGGCGGCCCGCGCACACAATGCCGCCGCCGCACGTCATCGGATTTCTGCAGCCTCCTCAGTCGCATGACCCGGCTCGTACTGAAGCCGCTTCACTCCATCTCCGGGGCTTAATCTCTTAGTCACACACAGGCAGGCGGATCCTTCGCTGGGCCAACAGGGTCATGGTCGGTCCGAGGACGACATACGCCCGACAATAATATACCCTCCGACTGAAGTCATAACGGACGACAGTCTAAAGCCAGGTGACGGCAACAGCTCCACCATGCCTGTCGGCTGGTGCCTATAGCCCATAACGCGCGAGCGGGCATTCATCAGGGCCCGCCCCGCCGAAGGGCTGCAGTGCATCCATGCGATATCAGTCCGGTGAACAAATCTCCGATTCCGAGCAGTCACGCTTTCCTGTTTGGAGCCTCGATGACCCAGATCCGTTAGGTCTGCGTCTAAAACAATAAGTAGGGTGTCAGCCGGTCAGCTGAGTAGAGACAAGGTCGAGCCGCCGCCGCCAGGATAACCCAGTTGCCCAGTGCACCGTCGACCGGCGCCAGCCACCGTGTACCGGCACAGAGCGCCCCGACTAACAACCGGCACCCGACGGCGCTCTCCCGAATCCCCGGCTGTGGCCTGCAGTGCTGGCGGACATTTCGGCTGGCGGCGGCGGCGGCGGCGGCGGCGGCGGCGTGCGGCGGCGGCGGTGGTGGTGGTGGGTGGCGGTGGAGGGGGCCGGAGGTGGACGTAAGCGAGGTGGAGGTAGCGGAGAGGCGGCGGGGCGGGAGGGGCAGACATTTGAGGTACGCGGCCGCGTCGCGCTGGCCAGCGCGGTGCCAGGAATGCCGCCACCGTCCGCGCGCACGCGCACCGCCACAAAACATCCCCAGAATGGTGTCGCGCCCGCTGCCAGCCGGTGGCCGAATGTTCCGGCCGTGTCGCCCGGGGGTGGGGACGGCCCGGGGGACCAAGAGGGAGGGGGGGGGAGTCGGACGTCCGGCGGGACACGCGACGACAGAGCCGACCCGACAGGTGTCACTGGTACGGCAGTCAAGGCACTCACGGCGCCGAGTGACAGTCGAGACGACCCTCGTGTCACAGTGGCACACACACGCAGCCAGCTGCCAAACACACACACACACACGACACACACACACACAGCACACACACACACACACACCACACACACACACACACACAACAACACACACACACACATTCACACACACACACAACACACACACACCACACCACACAACACACACACACAACGACACGCACGCACGCACGCACGCACGCACGCACGCACGCACGGCACGCACGCACGCACGCACGCAAGCACGCACGCACGCAGCGCACGCACGCAACGCCACGGCACGCACGCACGCACGCACGCACGCACGCACGCACGCACCACGCACGCACACGCACGCACGCACGCACGCACGCACGCACGCACGCACACACGCACACACGCACACACGCACACACGCACAACACAACACACACACACACACACACGTCAATATGACGTGGGGTGACGTGGCGGGCTGACAGCCCTATCCAAACCCGCACTGAACGCGCAGCCGGACGGTTTGTTTAAGTTAGCTATAGAAACTGGCGCGCAGCGACTGACCTCGTCTGACTCGGACTTGTCGATCTGACCGTCAGCGTCGTCATCCAGCTGGACGTGCAGTGTCATGATGGCGTCATAGACCATCTTCTCTTCATCCGTGTCACCTGCGGTCACACGGCGGGTCAGGTCAGGTGACGGACAGGGTCAGGCCAGGTGACCTCACCTGCGGTCACACGACCGGGTGACTTCACCTGCGGTCACACGGCGGGTCAGGTCAGATCACACTGCCGGTCAGGTCACGTCACAAGGACGGTCAGGTCACAAGGACGGTCAAGTCAGGTGACACTGCCGGTCCGGGAACATGACCAATGACCAGGTCAAGACACTGCAAGACACTGCCGCCAGTCAAGTTGACCCGACTCGGAAAGTTCCACCCAAGCTCAAGTTGACCCGACTCGGAAAGTTCCACCCAAGGCGATGGTTCAGCCATATCGTGACCATGGCAATGTGTTGTTCGGTCAACGCTACCTTGAAACCATGTGCAGCAGATAGTGGCAACTGGCATACATTCCCAGGCCAGTACATACACTGAATACGACTCCCAAGTCTCAGATGAGGCCACTTCATGTACGAAAACCAGGTGGCTGTCACGAGCCGAAACTCGCTGTCGTGTTTACTTCGGTCAGTTCGCAGCAAACATTACGGGGACGGTACCACGGGTGACGGCCCGCCGACGACAGATGCGCGCGATACCATCTCAAAACACACAGCGCGGCGATCCTGATCCCGACATAATCGACCCCTTTACTGCACAATACGCGGTCAGTGAGCTGTCGGTGGTGCAGGACGCGGGCCGTAAACTACAGCCCCTCACCGGACAGTGTGTATCAATGCATCAGTGGCGACTGGGTAGTGTGGCAGCGGACAGTGTGTCAGCGGATACTAGGCAGTGTATCAATGGGTTTATAGATGCCACTGGCACATACACACTACAGGTCGACTAGGGGGGGGGGGGGCGTCCCAGTCCTAGATGCAGGTTCACCAGGGGCGTCAGTCAGAGATAAAAAACAAACAGCGTAAGCTTGCTAAACGATTCACTTTCGAAATCACGATGTGAAATACATTGAATGTATTTACTCACTATGTCCGACAGAGAGAGTAAATATAAATACAACTTTCGAAGAGCACAGATTGGAGGTCTCCCGACAAACGGATGGCTTGTGTGTTGTTTTAACAGCTTTCAGTCAAACGTTTTTAGAATCGTGCGGCAAGTTGACGCGTTTGTTTACGTGTGAGCGCCGTCACCCAGGCAGCTGTCATAGTCTGGTTACCGGCCGACAGAAACCCCGGCCCGACCCGGCCGGTGGTCACGGTTCACGTGCCGGTACACAGGGTTACCACAGCTGTCAATATACCGGCCCGGCTGGCTCGTCAGACGGGCAACCACCGGCGCTTGCTGCAACTGACACAACTCCGGCACTTCGCAGGATACTGAGCCCCGACCTACCCGCGCTGTAGTTGACCGAGTCGGCCAATCTCACAGGGTACGGAACTCGGCACGACCGAGCCCGCCTGAGCCTCTCTCTCTCCCTGGCCGGTACGGAACACCAGGATCGTTCGGCGAGTCAGACACTCGCGCGAAAGTGAACAGAATGGCGCGCGAGTGAACAGAATGGGTGCAGGGCCGGCCGGCGAACGGTCCGCTTCAGTTTTGCGGCCGGCCCGATCACAAGGTCCGGCACCCGGAGAGCGCCGTAAAGACGATAGAGCGAGCGTCTGAATCTGCTCGAGGGCGGGACTGGGCTGGTGATAAATTACCGATGAGAGAGGCTGGCGGCGGCCGGGGCAGGAATAGCATCACGACCGCGGCAGGCGGATAAGTCGTGAGAGCGGAGAGTGGACCGACAGGCCGGCAGGAGCAGGTCGGGAGGAGAGGATCACACGCTTTGGAAGAGATAGGACCGTGTGGATGTTGCAAGATCGTCCAATCTAATGATAAGGATAATTTGAATGCCAGTTAGTAATTAACGAAATGTTGGCAATTACACTGCACATAGAAGCACAGTATCCAATGCGAATACCTGTAATTTCATATATTTTTTTACGAAAAATATGATTATTACAAAAGCGACAAGGGGTCGATTTTTGGCGGACAGATGATTCTCAGGCGAAATACATTCACTCAAAGTTAAACTAAAAAAGTCATAGGTTCAGACTAGAAGTTTTGGATTACGTGTTTTGAGCCGGGTCTTCGGCTCAAACACGCGATGAGATCAGACCAGTAAGGCGACGAACCAGCGAAGGACGAGCGAGCCCGTATAAACCAGATAGCAGGCGAATTGGTCTGCTGTCACCTGAACTCCACATTGCCAGTAGTGTGACTAAAACCACACACCAAACTTCAGCTTAATCGGTCAGCGCAACCGTGGAAGTGGAGGCGACACGTAGGATTATATTACCATGGCAGCCACCACAACTCAACTAACCCGTTTCTCAGCTATAGCAGGATAACGTTGTCTGGCACCCCTGACGCGGCACGTGCCACGCGCCATGCTGATCCCTCACGTGAGACGAATCACGAAACATGTCAATAACATAACTGATGGAATAGGGATATCAGATGGCGAAGGCCGATTGTAAATTGGATGCGGGATTATACAAAACATAAGCTTCTGCAAAGTGCTACAGCCGGGTCAGCTGCTTGCATGTGATACAAATCTCGGATTCAGTGAGGACTCGCTCGCGCTGCGCGCTCGCTCGTAATAAGGTCACGTATTGTCATGTTAGATGATGCCGGCGGCGCCGTCTGTCCGCCAGCTGGGGGCGGACAGACGGCCGACCACAGCGGCGGCGTCACACGAGCCATTAGAGCGGCCCGTCCGCTGCAGCCGACCGTAGGCTGACACGCGACAATAGCCAGTTGTCTCGATCAGCAGTAGGCACGGCGGGTCGGTCAATACCTACCCAGCCAAGGTCGGCGACCAGCTCACATGTGACTGTGACTGTGACTGACCAGACGTCGTCCAGTCACAGTCCAATATCAGGCACAAGTCGTGTGACTGTGACTGACCAGCCGCCGTCCAGTCACAGTCCCCGATCCTAACGTGAGGTGGCCCGGAGCGGCGCCGCCCGTCTGCCACCCAGGTGCAGACGTTGGTGGCCAGAAGCTGCTACCCAGGCGCAGACGTTAGCGGCCCGTCTGCCACCCAGGCGCAGACGTTGGCGGCCCGTCTGCCACCCAGGCGCAGACGTTGGCGGCCTGTCTGCCACCCAGGCGCAGACGTTAGCGGCCCGTCTGCCACCCAGGCGCAGACGAGGCGTCATTAGGGCGCCGTTCAGTTGGCATCAGGGTCAGCCATTTGTGCTGCTCTGCCCTCCGGCCCCGCTTCGACGTGCCCGGCCTCCACACACACTGAACCGGGCATTGTTCGCCGGCTGAGTAGGTCCAGGCGCTCCGACCGCCTCCTCTCCGGAGAGCTGCGCTGGCCCTCAGCTGGCCTACCGCACAACTGCCGCTTGTTAAGTTTCAATTAGTGACGAGTCCGCTTTCGTCAGGCGAGGCACAGGTGCTTCGGTGAGCGTACAGTCGGGTTGGGTTGCAAGCGGTGCGGGTAGGGACTGCGGAGGTCAGCGGTGTCAACTCTGGGTCAAGGTGTTTTGACAGCGTACATAGAGGATGCGCTACCAAATTAAACGCACCTATCGTTCGAGCTTCGCTTGCTTTAGCCATGTTTTGGGCTTAGTTTGGCAGACCGATGGCTTGGAGTGACAACAGCATGCTAATGAACCACTGACTTCTTATCGTTTGTTTATTGGGGTTCAAGGGCGCGCCGACACCTTTGGTCAATTTGCGCCCAACTGACTACTTATCGCTCACAGTCAATATAAGTTTAACAATCTGGAGTATATTTTATTTATGATATGGTAATGTTTGCCATAACGATTACATTAATACAGATATGGATGATCATTAACATGACAATATTTTGTAGATGTAAACGATGGCCTAAATAAAAATCGAGCTTTCGTTTTTACAACATATTCAAGGTTCTTGAACATGAATATGTTTTCTCTGAATTTTTAATATAAAAAAGGTTCGATTCTTTATTTTGGCCATTGTTTATGAGATAAAAAATTGTCGGTTATTTATCATCCCTATCTATATTAATCTAGAGGCTGAATCCGAAACTCCTATCCCTAAAATATGAAACTACCGTTAAGTGTGAGTTGACGTCAGTCAGTAGGCTAAAAAGAGACGAGAACGAGGAGCACGACACCAATGCATTTCAGTATCATGCAGCAAATCGTACACGAGGCACCGAATGTGCATCTTACATGGCGCTGTGCAGCATATTATCCATGATAGTCATAGAAGAAAAACATACACAGCTTAAGCAAAAATTGAGCAAAGAACTAATTTGGTCATACGAAATAATTCATTTACACAGGCGTCTGGCGTTACTTAGAGTTTCGGTTCTGGCAGCGCTCCTGGAAGTCCCGAGCCAGAAGAGACAGAGTTTAAGTCTCCGTCCTCCATAAACTTAATTAATTGCGTGGCTTATCACACCACCACGTCTTCAAAGGCGGCAGTTGACGCCCGGGGACACGTTACATAGCATGACGTCACTTGATTAGAGAGGTGTATAATTACCCCCGTGCTACTCTGCTGACGGCTCTCACCGAGCTCGCTCCTTCACGTCCCCCAACGCCAAACCGTCGGGCAGGCAAACAAACCTCAGATGTAAATTAAACAAGTTCCACAAAACCAGTGAGACGTGTCCGTTCAGCCCAAACGATGTTTAGACGGTCTATCGCCAATCAGGGTGCGCGGACGCGGAGATTTGTTCATCCATACCGCGAAGCGATACCGCGAAGCAGGCGATGAGAGGTAAATCAACAGTGACTGCTAGTGATATCCCGACAGGTTAAGATCCCGAAAGGTCAAGCAGAAGACACCGGACAGCCGACAGCCGTGTAGGATAGTCCACTACTGGATTGGAGTTGGTTAGAGTACAGCTCTACCAGCTACCAACCATCGACCGCCAGTCCACCGGTGGACCATGCCGCACCGTGACCTTGCCGCAGGGACGCCGAGAACGCAGTCCGTCAGGGGGGGGGGGGACAGCAGGGAGATGTCACCGGCCGGCGGGGGACGGGGTAGATGACGTCATCATGGCGCTGTCCGCCGCCGATCGGCACCCCATCGCGAGCCGTGTGGCCCGGGACTCGTCCGTCGATCGGCCGGCAGCCGGGCCACGTCAGCACCTCTGATTGATGATGGCCACCTTTCAGGGCGTGTCGACAACAAAGGCTATTCTGAAGCGGCGGCGGCGGCGGCGCGGCGGCTGCACGCCCAGGGATTTCCTGGCCGCGGGTCTCCTCTGTGGCCCGGACCGAGAGATCTCCTGAGCGGAGGATCAGACCGAGCCTGCAGGGCTGGGGACGCCAGGGGAAGGACCGGCTCAGTTGCTCAGAGGCCGGGCACCGCCGCTGTTCCGGCCCGTCCCAGCTGGTCGGAGCGCGAACCAGGGGCGGCGGCGGCGGCGGGGCACCAGGTCAAGGTCACGCACATTACTCAGCCCCTGCCGCCCGACTGGCCGCCAGACACGGAGAGGAATGCAGCCATATCGACACAGCGTCACAGCCAGCTGGTCAGTATAGCCGCCAGACACGGAGAGGAATGCAGCCATATCGACACAGCGTCACAGCGAACTGGTCAAGTATGGCCGCCAGACACGGAGAGGAAATGCAGCCATATCGACACCGCGTCACAGCGAACTGGTCAGCTATGGCGCGCCAGACACGGAAGAGGAATGCCGCATATCGAACACAGCGTCACAGCGAGCTGGTCAGTATGGCCGCCAGACACGGAGAGGAATGCAGCCATATGACACAGCGTCAGACAGCCGCTGGTCAGTATAGCCGGCGACACGGAGAGGAATGCAGCCATATCGACACAAAAGCGTCACAGCCAGCTGGTCAGTAATGGGCCGCCAGACACGGATGGATGCAGCCCATATCGACACAGCGTCACAGCAAGCTGTCGTATGGCGCAGACACGGAGAGGAATGTAGCCCATAATCGACAACGCGTCACAGCCAGCTGGTCAGTATGGCCGCCCAGACACGGAGAGGAAATGCAGCCATATCGACACCGCGTCAAAACAGCCAGCTGGTCAGTATGGGCCGCCACGAACACGGAGAGGAATGCAGCTCATATCGACACAAGCGTCACAGCGAGCTCGGTCAGTATGGCCGCCAGACATCGGGAGGAATGCAGCATATTCGAACACAGCGTCCACAGCTCAGCTGGTTTCAGTATGGCGCCAATCACGGATAGGATCGCATATCGACACAGCGTCCACAGCAGCTGGTCAGTATGGTCCGCCAGACACGGAGAGGAATGCAGCCCATATCGACACAGCGTCACAGCGAACTGGTAGTTAGCCGCCAGAAACACGGAGAGGAATGCAGCCATATCGACAACAGCGTCACAGCCAGCTGGTCAGTATGGCCGCCAGACACGGATAGGAATGCAGCCATATCGACACAGCGTCACAGCGAGCTGGTCAGTATGGCCGCCAGACACGGAGAGGAATGCAGCCATATCGACACAGCGTCACAGCCAGCTGTCAGTATGGCGCCAAGAGCACGGAGAGGAATGCGCCACTATCGACAGCACCTGCGTCATCAAAGCCAGCTGTCATATGGCCGCCAGACACGGATAGGAATGCAGCCATATCGACACAGCGTCACAGCCAGCTGGTCAGTACCTACAGTTCAGGGCCGATCGCATCAGTGCGTAGACTTGGGGTACTAATGGCGGAACCTTTTAACTGATACTGGTAGTTAAAGAGAGGAATTACCTGCTTGATTGTAGTTTGGTTTGAAATGGCATAATCTAAGCGGTCAGCTGTCAAGAAGCCAATGAAAATAAGGCCTCGCAGACATCCGTTAACGGCGGTCATGCCAAACACATGTAGAATCCATGACTGAACTAGGCTGGAGGGTTGACAAAAGAGGAAAACCTCATGGTCGAATCGAAAGGAAAAATACCTGAAGCAGAATCTGAATGAAATAAAAGTAAATTTAGTCATGCTAGAAATATTAAGTGATACCTAGTTCTTATTTTTGAAATTGACCTGCAAACTGGTCTTAGTCTAAATGGTTCAGACAACACAAATATGTTATTTGTGTTCCCACTGACAGTTTCAAGGTCCCGTTCTTGCACAGGTGTTCGGTGTTCGCGTCATCATACGGTTGGCACTTGTGGTGTCAATCTGTTACCAAAATGAACGAAAGTGTCAACAAACTTACAAGCCTGACCGACCGATTACGAAATCAGTCACAATTTGCTTCGGTTACCACAATTTCGGTAAGCAACTGTTGTCTATCGCTAAAAAAATGCATTGCCGCTCGCGTCCACTGGAATTCCTCGGGACAGGACGGGACACGAACACAGGACGTTTTTGGATATGTTTCGGTCATTTTGGTGACAGATTGACACCACTAGTTGGCACCACTCTCAGTGCTCACACCTGGTGTGGCTCAAACCCCTGGTGCTACACCTTCCGTGCTAACACCCAGTGCAGTCAAAATCGCATGACAGGGTGCCACACCTCCACCGCGCGCGAAGTTACGCCTCATTTTCAAGCTCATTGTCTGGCAGCTCTCCACTCCATTTCCCCCGTCACCCTGACCTGCTGACTGACCTGACCCTTTCTCGACGTCCAGCGGCGCGTCAGCGGTCAGCACCGGCACCAGCACCAGCATCAGCACCGCCAGCAGCGCCAGCAACCGCGGCGGCGGCGGCAGCATCAGCCAGCCGGCCGCCATGACGCGCGGAGACCGCAGTCCGACTCCGCCGCAGCCTGCCTGCCTGTCGGGAGGAAGTCACGGGTCAGCACGGCGGGCGGTGACGTGGTCATCCGCAGCCCGGCCACCTGGCAGTTACCGAGTTATGATCTGCGGAGACTGAGACCAGAGTCACCCAGAGACAAGCGCCGGCCGTTCCACGGCGTGACGATTGGGGTCGACGCTGGTCCAGCGACTCGGGTAACTGTCACGGCGGCACAGCTGCTGGCGCCGTCACACAGGTGGTGACTCGCCTCCGAAGGTTGGAGACACAGGGCCAGGCCAGCCAAGGCCAGCATAAACAATGTGGAGGGGTGATGTGGGGAGAACGCCAGAAGGGTACGTCGGAATAGCGCGGAGCCAGAGCAGAGTATATTTTATAATAACCAGGTGCATAATATTGGAGGCAAGAGCAGATAGCTTCTGAGAGATACAATCTTTTTGGCTTTATCTAATGATGTATATTGCAGTTTTGTGGTGCTTTAGACAACACAGATCATTTGGAGCTCATTTGCCTTGCTTGCTTACTTATCTTTAGATGGTACATAGGAGGACAAGGAGATGCTACAAAGGGAGGAATGGCAGTCCTTAAACTATACCTTCCATGTATAACTTGTTCACTAAAACAACATAAGTTTAACAAATTATGGTGACTGCAAGGCAAGTTATTTAATTTAGTCAGACAGCATACACCATCCCTGGTAGAATCCAAAACTATAATTGGGACAAAATTATATTTTTTGTATTTCAGTGATGGCTTGTCAACAAAAGAACCTGCTGACACTTAATCAACTGAGGTGTAAGCAAAAGAGGGTTTAACTTATGCATCAAATATTCCACAGGGGAGTGGGTGTTATCGTTATCCACAGGGGAGTGGGCGTTACAGTGGGAGTCTTCAACAAAAGATACGCTCACACACACCCTGATTCCTACACATAGTACATGTGTCATATACATTATATACATGCATACACTCCTAAACTATTAGAATCATATGTTTACATATAATACTTAAATATCAATTATCAACAGTATTAACATTGAACAAGTCTACACTCATAACTCACCAGTGTCTGCTTTCTCTTTATTTTTTTAGGAGTGTTGTATCCCAGAAGGTAAACTATTCAATAACTTTGGCCATGATATGATGGGAAAGCTTTTTTGATTTGTTTTTTAGATAGATAGTTAAATAAAATCAAAGTTGTCCCATTGCCTAGTCCTTTGTTCTGATTGTCTATTTTTGAAAAGAGATGATATCAAAGATGGCATATTTTCAGGAAAAAAACAGACATTGACAGATGATTTTGAGCGATATAATATCATGCTCCGAGGCTACGTCTCCTTGCTATGCCAGGCGCTTGACCTCACGATCTGCAGTATGTCACGCAAATTTAAGGATTTTGCTGACTCTTTTCATTTTGCCTTGAGTCAAGCTACAACTTCCCCACACACCAAGATGAGGAAGCACCAGTATTGATAAGCAAGAAATGGTTGTAATAGGCATGATATGGTGAAGGAGACAGGCGGATCAACATGCCTAATGCATGCTACCAAGGGCAGCACCGAAAGGGAATGAGGGGGGGGGGGGCGACGCATGCATCCAACATTTTTCGGATTTTAACATTATGCCTTATGGACGTTGCATGAAATAATCAACTTCAAAATGCCTGTCCCTACTTATGGAATGTGGCGCCGCTCTTGCATACGACTAGGAAACTGACCCTACTCTCAAACATATTCTTGATTCAAATCCTTACAATCTAGAATTCACACTTTACTTCAACTTACTTTCGATGCTGGGTCGAGGTGACTTGTCCGTAAATAGCACGCTGAGTTATAATAATCCCTTGCTTCCCGTCTTGCTATGCAGTATCTGCAGCACCACGGCAACTTAAGCACTGCAGTAGGGCTATTTACACAACAAAATATCACAATCCTTTCAACTATCAACTACTCCTTTCACTCTTCGTCACTCACAAAATCGCGCCGGGACGTCGCCCAACCTCGAACATCCACGTCAGGTAACAAAACTTGCAAAAATCAATTTGGGAATTGAAGGATTCTAGATTCCTTTCAACTATCAGCTTGTAACTGTTACGTCATGAAAATGTATCGAGATTTCGACCAATAGAATTCATAGCAAAGTAGTTCAGTTGTAATTCATCTGCTAGACCCTCGAGTATTCTTGATATATTTATTTGATAGATCCATAATATATCTATGGATAGATCTTACCAAGTTTAAATATAACCAAGCTTTCCATGATAAATGGGACGAAAGTGTTTGATTTCTTAAATCATGCACAAATTATAGAGAACTGTTCAAGTCGTGTATATTCTTGTGGTGTATTTTAGCCTGTTGTATAAGGTATGGTATGACTAATATATATGCTATATGAAAGAATGATACTCTATGGAAGTAGACATATTGTCTTAAAACATATTTCTTTCTATATTTATATTCAAGTCCGAACCAATAAACTAACAATAGACAAAATGACTTGAGAAATAGCATAGTTGGGCTCATGACGTCATATCTGAAAACAGTCGGATTGGAGAACCAAGTTCATTTATTTATGGCCTTGACTTACAATGTCCCATTCTCTTAATGGTAGCACAGCGACATCTATTTCACAAAACATTGCTATAGCAGCGACATCTATAAAACACGAGAACACCCGTGTTCAGTCCGCCCAGTATTCTACGACCGCGATTCCGCCCACGTAGCTCCGTCGGGAGAGCAGAGCACTGGACCTTCAATTTTAACACTATGCAGCAAGGTGGGTTCGAGTCGCTTCGGCGATCACATTTTTATCCTTGCGAGAATGACCTGCGGCCGGTGGCAGCGGGCATTCAAGGTCAGATCAGATGAAGGCTGAAGACCTGCTAGCAGACCGGATCTACAGTTGTTGTTGGCCTTGGGGGAGGAAGGGGGGGGGGGGGCGTAAACGTTCGTACGTAATAGTAAATCCTGCTGGTGAAGGAATTGTCCGATCGGCTGGATGACGGGTCAGGGTCACGCAACAAGCTTATGCTTTAGAAAGGCCTCTGCCCAGAGGGGGGGGACGTGTCCTCCATTTCTATTTTTACTTTTAACATTACGCATAGGGGCATTACATGGAAAGAGGCTTCAGAATGCCTCTATCCCCCCGAATTTATGTCCCCCTGGCCTTGTGGCGAAGCCCCTGAATTGCTTAGCGTGGCTCCTGATCTCGATTTTTTTTTAATCAAAGCAAGCAACAAAGCAAGCATTTGGACTACATTTACACACATACAAACACGAAAAGTGCACACTGGTGGATCTAGCCGTCATTTTTTTTTGGGTGGGGGGGGGGAGGCAAAGCTTATCATTTTGTATCCCCGGATTCCGGCCGGTCACGTTATTTTGGTATTTGAGCTTTAACAAATCATTTTTCTGAAAAAACGCGATATTCCGTAGCTCATATGCTACGCAATACAGTAGACGCCACTTATTAAGCCCACGGTTAATACGCCAAGCCGCTCATTACGCCCAAGTTGGCCCGGTACGGAATTACACCATATACCATAACGACCATATTAGGGATTTCGGATAAAGCGCCCATCGGTTATTAAGCCCAGAAATGCTCGGTCCCAAGGTGGGCTTAATAAGTGGCACCTACTGTATGTAGGTACATACCTACAGGGTGTCCCAGAATTACCCGAACATTGGTCTTTGATGTCTTACACAAAGAAGAAGACATTATAAATTTTATTGTCTTTATTACCAACATACAACTAAACCAGCAATGCAAGACTTATTCAATTGGCATATCGGCAGCTATATTCGCCAGCACTATCAGGAGAAACGCTAGCCCACGCCCGCTTTAGCTGGTTTGCACAAGTCCGATGATGCTTGTGACAGGTTTTTCTTGATCAATCTTTTTTTAATGATGCCCCAAAGATTTCCAATTTAACTTTAGTCCAGACTATTTACAGATCATATGGCTTTCTCCCAAAACCCAGCAAAATGTATTTCTGCACCACTGTTGAGTTGCTTGGGTCGTTTGAGGGGCACACCGCCCTGCATGAAGATGGCTCGATCCTGATCTTCCACCAACTTTCTTTTCAAAACCGATCCGTCTGTGGCCGTCCGTTTCACAGCATCAAGTCCTTCTTTGCCAGAATTTGCTGACGGTATTATTGTACATTTATGGTGTTTTTTGAGGGAACCACGAGCAGCTCAGAGAGAGCACTATGGCTCCCCCACACTTGCACTTTTTGTGGACGCTTGACCGTTTTAACCGCGAGAAGGTCGGCACTGTCGTTTTGCTGATTACGGGGGTGAAAAAGTTCAAATGAACCACATCGGACCATATTGCACCACACTACGCGATTCCAGTCATTTTTGGTCTATTTTGTGTGGTCTCTTGCGAACTTGAGGCGGTGCGTGCGCTGCATTTTGGACAATTTTTGCCTTTTTGCAGCTTTGAAGACCGCAAATATAACTTTTCGCGGTAATAGCGATGCACCGTTGATTTGGATGTGATGTAGCCAGCCCCGGTTAGGCGGTGGACCAGCTTACGCGTGGATTAGTGGCGCTTGTTAGCGCCATCGCGATCACTTTCTTGGCCGACCGGTGCAGGCTTGGTTTTCGGTTGCGACCCGGGTTTGCTGACCAGGTCGTCTCCCACCTTCTGCACCTTTCAACAACACGGTAAAGTTGGGTGCAACTTATATCCAACTGCTTTGCACGCACTGTTTTGAGGCTGTCCAGCAAAAATCATGCCAACAGCTCTGTTGCGGAACCATGGGCTGTACTCATCGCCTAAAGTTGCCGGTTCAGCGCTTGGGCGCAAAACGAAAAACAAACACCAACCGCTGACCTTACCTAGCAACTGACACGGGTCGCGACCGGAACTTTGGAGGGTTTGGTGTTCAGGTCGCTCCTGCTTTTTTAAGGGTAATTTTAATTAAAGTTGACAACCGTAACTTCATCGGGTACAGTGCAAGGTTAGCGATTTCACTTTAAAACAGATGTTCGAGGTAAGTTCTGCGACACCCTGTACACATATATATATTTAATGCGGACCGCTTGTCGGTATACCGGATGTTATCGGTCATTCCCTCCCACGGGTGTTGAATAATTCGACGAAGTGAGGACCCATTATTTCTATTGCATAAAATATAACCGAACGAAGTGAGAGTTATTATTGAAAATGCACGAATGAATTGAGTGCATAGCTTTTCTTATTTAATGTACGAGTTTACGAGTGCATGAAATTCAAACACCCGTGGGAAGGAAGACCGAATACATCCAAGAAGAATCGGATATTGTTAACATGGGCGAACGGCGAACATTGGTTATAAATAATAATAACGTTCGTCTTATACCAACTCGCCTTGGGACGTCGTCGATAATTTTTGCAGTGGGGTTCGGCTGAAATGCCCATTTTTTATGCGTGTATTTGCGTGATTTTGCTGTGTGTATTTTGTTCTGCCTTTGCAGCATTTTAATATGTATTTCCATGTTATAGCAGGAACCTACTTAAGTTATTCAGCGCCGCGAAGCAGCGCAAATTTTGACAGGTTTGCCTGATAAAATTCAGAAATATACCTAGGCGATGGGCCTAGTAGAGGTAAGTGGATAAAAATACTATTAATTCAATTCAGCGTTACAACGAACCACAGACGATGACGATGGCTTCGTATGACACCTCGTTATGACGACTACCGCCGATGTGACGCCGCGAAGTGGCGTACAAAAATAGGTCGTGGAAAACAAAATTTTCATATTGGAACCATACCGTGGTTGGAGAAAAGCCTCAGGCAACCCTTTAACTGGCTGCACAGCTTGGTATGACGGCAAATATTGAAATAAAGGTAGTTTTTCTTAGCCTCTCTGCCATTGCTCAGCCCTCGCCGCCTGGCTTCAAGTTTTGCGGCACAGCATAACTTACGGCGCTTACTACTAGTGCCATCTAGGGACAGATATATAAGTAGGTAAATATGTACGGGTGAAAGTGGCCTAAATGCACCCTGTGTCTAATTGCGCCTACTCATACATATATCTCAGAATATGTATATCTCAGAAGTCAGAACTTAGCGTATCTGCTTATTTATTATTTTGATATTTCTGTCCCTAATATCTATTTTACTCTCTTCCGGTGGAATCTCGCCGAGTGTACATGCCGTGAGAGGCAAGAAATTGACATTAATTAAATTATGCATTCTCTTTTGCGAAACGCACCTATTTGGGAACACATCAATGTTTCTAAAGTTACGCTATCGATTATTACCGTTCTTTTCCCGTACAATTGCCCAATTAAATGTCTTTTGGGTTTATTTAACCCTATTAGTGGCAGGGGGGCAAATATTGCCCACCCCTCATGTTTTTCTTAGATATCTCGGAACGAGGCTTACGAGTAGGCGTATGAAACTTTCGGACTTTTCCTAAAATTGAATTTTCACATCTAGTGTCAAATTTTTGAAGTTTCTGAATTGAACAGAGGCGGTTCCAGGCGCCCAGTTTTGCGGAGATTCTTCCGGCGACATTTGGCGGATAGTACGCGAAATGCGTCTTCACGGATTCTTCCTAACTGCCTCAAGTAATTGAAGAAGTTGGCATTAGCCTTTTACGGTGATCCACAATAAGTTCCCAAATTGGGGGATGTTCATGGAATATTGGGGTATTTTTGGTTACGGCAGAGGGCGGGTTTCTAGGTACTTGAAAAGGGTGGGATTTCTACAAAGTATTGAAACGCCTAGCTGAAAAGTCAATCAAGCAATATAAAATTGCCCGATTATAGCTATGAAGCATGCTGGGAGATAGTTTTCTTCCAATTTTGGCCAAAATTTTATTACGTCTTGAGTTTCAAGGGGCGTGTCCAGGCAACAGGGAAAAAAAGTGTAAACTTGCATTAATGTAAAGAACTTTTATACCAGCGATACGCGTGCAATAAACAGCCATAGTTGCAGAATGGATGACTGGGACATAATGAGTCCAGGGGAAGAAAAAAATAAATACAATTTTATTGCAGAGGCGCGCTCAGCGAATCCCCGAAAAAAAAAGGGTTCCATATTATTTGCAAGGAGAACTATGATGCATGGGCCTACAGACTAACATTACTGCATTTTTCCGATGCGAACAAAGCACCAGGGCGGGTCCCTTTTTGAAACATTTGAAGGGATTAATAGCGAGCCCAAGTAGGGTAAAAAAGTGGGTAAAAACGTATGTGAAATTGAAAATTGCAGCAAAACTGTAATTGCTTGACTAGTTAGGATTATATTGGGCGTGATTTATTTGTATTCAAAAGTTTGCACCTCCCCAAATGGGATCCTGGGGATACGCTATGAATGATTTTCCAGCATTCCCAAAAATGGAACTATCTATGGACCCAGTAACTGATTTTTATATTCCTGTGGGTAGAAAAGCATGACTGCTGATCATATTTCGTATTATTTGACCTACCTTTTTCGTTAACCGATGGCACCGCCTTATTGCTTAACAAAAATATGCTTAATAAAACTTATTTTGTATTATGTACAAATAACAAAACTATTGCATTTACTCAGGAAAAAGCCCATCAAAAAACGTTTGGATTTTACGCTTTTAACTTTTGCCCCCCAATTTAGTTGACCTGCACACGCCCTATGATTTTTGAATTTTTAAAACAATCGTCATCAAAAACATATAAAATTTCCTATCAATATCTATGATCACTGTTTGATTGAATTCAAAATCCGGTTTGAAAATCATGGCAGGCTTGTTTTCACCTCCAAAAATACCTCTAATTTTATTTGTTACTTTTTGGCCCCCCCCGTTGCCCCCTATTTAAGATTAATAACATTCGTTTTTTTTTAGAAATGTAGTCATTTAAGGTGAATTGGACTACTGTTTTGATTTTTGCAAATACGGGGACGAGTAGATCTCGAGATCTCCGTCCGGGGGGGGGGCGGGGGGGCGAATATGCCCCCCCCTGCCACTAATAGGGGTAGCCGGGAGCCTGCCACTAATAGGGTTAATAAAGCTGGAATATGTTGCATCCGTCATTATTCCGATCTGTAAAATGGTTGAATTTTTCCAAATAAACTCAAATCAAATGCGCTCATGGGTGGGCCATGACGCATTTCATGCTTTATGGGATAATTTAGTGCAGAGTGCCAGCTGTTGTTAAGAGTATTGTTTTTTCGGCTTTAAACTGCATATTGATTTTAATTAGGAAATTTTGGCTATCGCTTATACTGACAGGAAGTCATCAGTGGTGTCAATTTACGTAAATGATTAGGGCGGGGCCCTAATTCTAACTTTATAGATATTTATTCTACTCCATTGTTACCATGCAACGCCATAGGCCTCTGGTCTTATGTTACAATTTGAAATCATTGGTGGCCCGGACCTCCCAATAGTATACAAATAGACACCAGTGGAAGTGTTCATGAAGTTAATCATGATAATTATTGCAATTAACTCGCCTTTTAATGGGGTCGTAACAGAACACCATTTATTGGTGAAAGTATTGCCCCCCCCCCCTCCGGTTATCATCTGAGCCAGTATAATTATATCGAGACGCAGAAAGTGGCTATCGAAAACTTCCAATGAGACGCATCCAAAACATAATCACATTTCAAACTCAGCTCATTTGTCAGGTCAAGGTCAGGTTAAAGGTCAATTTTTATGAATGGGCCACACTTTCCGTCCAAAGCTTGGATCACGACCATTATCGACGGATCAGTGCTCACAACCCTATTAGTGGCAGGGCGCAGATTCTGCCCACCACTCATAGTTTTTTGCAGATATCTCCGGAACGGCTGGGAGCAAGCCCATTATATTTGGAACTTTTCCTAGAATTTATTTTCACACGTGAAATCAAAGTTGTTAGTTTTTAATCTGAACAGAGGTGGTTCCAGAGCACGGTTTTTATTTTTGTTTTAGGTGACATTTGGCAATGAGATGCTTTGTTCACGGCTTCTTCCTAATTGCCTCAAGTATTCTCATACCTCTCTTTTGGGTTTACATGTTAAATGTCCAGGGGCTCCGCCACGTATTTGATATTGGGGGGGACGGGGACGGGATCGGCGATGCAATTTTAGCAAGTACCATTTTTAGCGAAATTTTCAAAAAAATAGACATGCAATCTACTATTTTTGCTATGATGGGTTGCTTTTGCTTTTTTATAATTTTTGGGTGAAATTAGCCAAAAATTACAAAAAAAGAAAGGAAATACAGACGGCTGGCACCAACAGAATTGCTTGAAAATCTATAGATTTTTACAATATGCCGAGACATCCCTTTAACGTCAGCACGTGAGGGTGGTATAACATTGTAGCTCAATGTTATTTTATCTAGGGAACATTTTTGTCCCTCGGCGCAAATTTATTCAAAGGTGTCGGCACGCCCTTAACCCTATTCCTGGAGGGATGAAAAGTATACGAATCTGTCGGGGGGGGGGCTTATTCGGCCCCTTCAGATCCCGCTTGCGCCAGTATAAAGAAGCCACAAGCACCAAAACATGAAACTTGTCTGTGACTAAAAGGTCTATTCAATGAACAATAACAATAATAATATATATGTCAAATTTTCCATAGGTAACCTGGGTCATTATCTTCAAAGGTCACAATGACCGCATCCATCAAAAAATTATTTTTTGTTCAAAAACATTGATATTTTCAGGAAACCTTGCCATTATCTCGGAAACTATGGCAGCTAGGAGGAATCCGAAAAAAATCACTGTAAAGCGGTTCTAATTGTCTTTCACCTTTAACGGCATCAGAAATGACCTCATGTCAATGGTTTGGACTAAGAGGGTCAACAAAAGTTAAAAAACATGTTTTTCAAAGCAAACGTTTTGTTCGTTAAAACTTTTTATCTAAAGTATATACAGCACTTATTTTCGGTACCATTCGTGTTCTCTCGTCATTGCGGTTCTAATCATATTAACTTTGTCAAATCGAAAAATTGACCAGGGTCAAGGTCAAAGGTCAAGTCGAAGGTGAACGTAAGTCGCGTCAAGAATGCATATAAAAAGACGCGCAAATTGACGAGAAAAAACATTTTGAGACCCTTTTTGTGAAGTTTCTATGATGTTTTGTCACGAGTTATTGATAAAAAGGTGTTGGTGACCTTGAATGACCTTTCAAAAGGTCACTGACTAAAAAATTCACCTTTTTCATCAAGAAGGGCCTAAGATGACATGATACTGAAATAATTGGCTCGATGCAATGTATTAAACTTTCGTTTTTCATTTTTCACCATATACCTACCTATATTGGAAGGTTAGCATTTGACCTGACATCAGGTCATCAAATACTTAGATATCACCCTGAAACTTTCAACACATATTATTTTGCGCATGTTCTCTTCACAAACAATTCCGTTTCTTTTTAAACGATCCTGAAAATGAAAAAAACTTCGCATATCCCACTTTGTGAAAAAAATACGTTTTTCAAAAAAATTGGATTTCAAAATTCAAAATTTTGAAATTTCGAGATAGCCATCTGAAAAAACAATTAATTCTCTACAGATATCTGTTTTTGCTAACACTTCTCTTCAACACACAACTCTCCATGAGTGTTTAACCATGCACATATTTTGTGTCAAAACGGCCGAACACGCTCCCCTAAAAACTGTCCTGGACCCCCTCCTAATAATTCAATTTGAAAAAAGTACACTATTCGATGCGCAATGAAATGTTAGGAAAAGCCAGGAAGTTGGAATATTCTGAGTTGAGTTATGAATGACCTGTACGCGAAAAACCTCAAGGGGGGGGGGCGATTCGCCTCCCCGACAGTAATAGGGTTAAACCCCAATAAATAAATAAAAATTGCCCCGGGCCGAAATGTTTTCCAAATCTCGTGGAAATGGCATAAAGAGCGAAAAATCCTGCTCAGCGGCATATGGTAAATTTCAATATCACACTTGGGCCGGAATAATTATTTGGGACCTCGGTAAGAGCTTTTAATTTTCCACCTTGACCTTCGGTCTCGGGCGGAATATTCAGCTTGGAGCTCGGTCCACAAAAAAATCAAAAAAAATCCCGCCCCCGTGTGAATTATACATAACCATTGACAGAGAAAATTGTATGTTGATGCGAACCTACACTTTTGAGAATTTTGAAGTTTGTGTGTTTTGGAGATAATGAAGTTTAAATGGCGTCATGTAGCGCCATTTTTGGTGGAAAAACTATACCAATCTTAGAAAATGGAACTTAGAAGCAAATAGCAAAACAAAAACATCACAAGAAAGGAAATAGCAAACGCTATAACATGGCTCTCTCGGAAATAACACATTTTCAGTCTTTTACCCCTTCAAAAAATCTCACAAAACCAAAATTGTTGACGATATTCCAAAAACCCGGAATGTATGTGAGAGAACAACTAGTGTATGGAAGATACCAAAACCAAATTTCAAAGCAATATTTTATATTTGACTAACTTATGGCTCCATAAGTAAGGGAAATGTTCCTATTAGCGACCTCTCCCCATTTGCGACCTCCCACCATACACAGAAATTGACACCGAATAC
>VOPJ01013328.1:0-25199 GCA_014673585.1 Semibalanus balanoides
AACACGATCACCGCGTGGCGCGCCACGCCTGCGCCGGAAACGACAGTTATCAAACACCCTGGGGGGGAGGGGGTGAAGAGAGACGCCTCAGGCGAAAGATATTTAGGTGTCCGAGAGGAGATCCCAGGTCATCAGGTGTGTACACAATAAATCAAAATGAAAGAGAAGGTAGTGGTAAATGCTGGTGATTGAATCAGTCATAATTGTTAAGTTTCATTAATCCGCAATTTTTTTACTTACCCAATTAAGTCAGAAATAATTAATCTGCCTAATTTGCATGAGCATTAAGCCCCATCACGCTTGGGTATCAAGCCGAACACGCCCGTGGTCAAATGAATCCACGATTAAAGTTTGTTTTATATTTGTCGAAAAAATAAGAAAATATCATTTATAAAAGTTGGTACTACAACATTATAACGATGCGATTTGGATGGATCTAGGCGACTGCGATCGTCTTTGTTCACACTTTGACACTTTGTTCTTCTCTCGTGTCGTCCACCCACATGGCCCAGGATTCGTTGCCAGGAGTCCGAGCCCATATATTGTCCGAGAGCACCACAGTACTGACAGCATAACGGACGACTCTTTGGGGAGCATGATCGACGTTTGCTTCGAGAGTCTTGCGGGGGAACGGCTAAACCGATCTTTCCAGATTGCTATATCCGTTTTCTGAAAATAACCCAACCGGACAGAGACCTGGCTATTGGTCAGTCCACCCTCCATCTCAGCGTTAGAAATAGTACAGATTTGTTCATGGTTCGGCTGGTCAAAATATTATCAAGTAGCAATGATATGATTCGTGCAACTTCAGTCAAAAAGCTTCATTACTTGTTTACATTTCATTGATTTATCGTATCACTTCAATCAAGTAAAGCCAGGCATTCCAGGCGTAGCTATATGGTATTACCATAGTGTAAATACTTAAGACTTTAATAAATCTTTAGTATTTACACTATGGTATTACTTTCGGATTTATTTCCAATCTCCATCAACTGTTAATAATATTGAAAACGAACTCTTTGCTAACATATCTATATTATACATGTTATTATACAACATGCCTTTGCTTCATCATTGAAGGCGGATTTTAAGGTGGGATGAAGTTCATTCACTTTTTATACCTTCAATCAGCTGGAATATTGAAGAAGTTTAGTCTACCTACACTTTTAATTGGCAAAGTTACCAACTAATCGCGTGAGTTCAGGCGCGGCTATCGATATGAAGTATATCATGACAGCGAGAGGAAATCACACTGTCCAACTCAACATCACTGACGCTGTTGGGATATAGGCCGTTTATGAGATAAGTTGAGTGGCAAAAATGTACTGAAATTCCGTACATCACACGCCGCTCTCGATAGTCGCTGAAAAAACAGTATCAGAATCAATTGTGACCAATTTCTTTGACTTTTTGTTCTTGCTTTCACCCGGCATTGACTGGGGGCGCTTAACGCCCCCTGACGTTGTTTCGTTATAACTCAAAATCGATTCGCGTTTTAAACGTGAAACTTCAGGTGTCTTATTCTGCATTAATTTCACGTCGTATGTGCAAACATGAAGCAATTTTGTCGATCAATGTTTTTAGATACAGTGAATTTAGTAGCGTCACTACACACGATTTCTCCAAATACATCAGCTTCACTTTAACAGACCGTACAAAAGCAATATGACAAGCAAAATGCAATCCAAAAACAGATCAAGATTTTAAACAATAAGGACTACAAAATAGCAGTCTCTGATTTGTGATTTTTAGGGTTTTTGACCCCATTTTTTAAATGACAACAAAATCGATTTTTTAAAGATGTTAAAAAGAACGGAAGAAATATCAGAGAACTTTGTGCAAACAACTAACATATCGAATTTCAAAATGATATCATTTTTGACTGAGTGATCGCATTTACAGTGCTGGTAACTCATATCGTCATTTTTTGCTTTAATTGACAAGAACAGACAAATAAATGACAGCACTGTATTTCTGAGATCAAACTGGTCTAGAAACATGCCTTTTTGTTTTATATTTATCAATTTCAATTTTTACATTTGATGACCTTACTTTGACCTTAGCTTGACAATTTTACTTCATATTCCGCGCACCACTGGGCCTCTGCATTTCCCGCGCCCGACTGGGGAGGGGTTGTTTGAATACCCCCCCCCCTCTAACTAGGCTCCTATGGAGCGTAGACCAAAACAAAAAACACTGTTCGAACCGTTATCAAAAATCATTTCGAAACTATTTCAGATTTTTTCGCTCACGTCAAAACTCAGGTCACCAGAGGTCATTGAAGGCCAAATTTTCCAGTTTTTGGACATCGCTCCAGAAACCCCCAAATATCTCGGAAAATATGCTATCTAGAAGCAAACGGGTAACAAAATATCGACAGCCATTGAAATTTGCAATAGATTTAGTTGTCATCAAGTTTGACCTCAGGTAAATATTTTAGGCTCTAGAGGTCATTCAAGTAAAAAATGCTGATTTTTTGGCCAAACTTTTTATTTTCTCGAAATGATTCTTACCTAATAAAGATTTTGCATACTGTTTACGCCATTCTGTTGTTCGTCAAGGCGCATTTGCAATTTGTTATTTTTTATTCATGTTAGGTCAACTTAAAAAAAAAAATTTACCTCAGGTCAAGTCAAGTGGTGACTCAAGTAGGTCAGGTTACATATTAGGAGACGTGTCTCGACGAGACAAACACATATGTGAAAGTTGCATTTCTATATCTGCATATGTCCAGAGTTATTGACGAAAAGGTGCTGGTGACCTCGGATGACCTCAGATGACCCCGTATGGGTCATTGAACAAAACCTTAACTTGGATCATACATTATGTCCTATGATAACATTTTCCAGAAGGAAATGAACTGATATCCTCGAAAAAGAAAGCATTTGAATATTTCTCCATTTTTTAAATAAATTTAGTCCGAATGTTTTGATGGGATGGATTCCCGAGATCACGACCCACGCTAAGCTAAGCTTGTTGCGCAGTGTCCTGACCCCACCATTCGATCACGCAATTCCAGTCACCGGCAGAATTTAGAGACGAAATTTTAACGTCCCCTAACGACTGAGGACGGTCCGCCCGGCTCGCTGGCTTCATCTGACATTTGACGCCGCCCTGCCACCAAGCCGCAGCATCAACCCGCCAGGAGGCAAACAGCGAGCGCCGAAGCGGCTCGAACCCATCTTGCCAGGGTGGGTCAGATCTGTAGTCCAGCGCTCTCCCGACTGAGCTACACGGGCGGAGGGAGGTCACAAAATTGACCTGACCTAAGTTCACCGATATCAAAAATCCGAGATACATATTTGTAGATATTGATGGCTTATTGCAATCCTAAAAGTTGATATTGATCCCTTAGAAACTGTGGTCATGGCACGATCGCAAACTTTTTGGGAGGTGTGGGCACTTGACCTGACCTAATGACCTGACCTAATCCGACACGAAATTTGAACTTTTGCAAAAAGTGCGGAATGGATCAATGATAAGTATGCCAAATTTGGAGGCGCTACCGTTTTTTCGTCATCTCAATAAAACCGCAGGGTGTCAAACCCCCCCCCCCCCCAGTGGGGCGCGGGATATGCATGAAGTTTGGTAGTCAAATGAGCATCACTATCGCTTTCTACGCGTAAAATGATTCATAAAGCATGTGTTGCATGGCTTTCGTAGATAATTTGTGTATAGTGACCTTTTGTGACCTGACCTTTGATCTTTGCCAATAATCTCACTTTCGATCATGCGAGATGTGTAATTTACGTTTAAGAGCACTTTGGGTGATTATGCTTGTAATCGAAGTCTTTGGAAGGAAAGTATGGCCCATAAACTAAAATACATTGATTTTAACCTTTGACCTGATCGTGATCTGACATGTGATCTCAACTTGACATTTTTGAGCGTGCTTTAGATTCGTCTCATTGAGTAATTTAAAATGCCGCTTTGCGCGTCTAGCTGCGATCATTGGTTCGGAAGATAACCAGGGGGCGCTTAACGCCCACCCCCAGTCAAATGTGTTCAGATCAGACCCCAGTCAATGCCGGGTTAAGTGGCACCAACTTCTGTCAGTAACAAAGTCAGCATGATCTTTTCGCTGTTATGTAAGCAAACCGTTTTTACAGCGTCCGCATAGTAAAGCGTTGCTATTAGAGCAAGTCCTAGAATGTGAAAGAGGGTAAAATATATATATTTATTTTCCGACAATGGTACATGATACATTAACTTTGGCAAGCTCATACGCGTTATAGTAAGAAACATAAGCTCAGTGGTGCATCACTTATTACATTATTGGAAAGGAGCATGTTTAAGAGTCTCGAGTAGCATTGCCCTGGAGCAAGATCTGAAAGTGGCGTTTTCGTTTGTTCGTCGTGTTGTGTGTGTGTGTGTGTGTGTGTGTGTGTGTGTGTGTGTGTGTGTGTTGTAAGTGTGTGTATGTGTGTATGTGTGTGTGTATGTGTGTATGTGTGTGTGGCGCCTGTGCGTGTGCGTGTGCGTGTGCGTGTGCGTGTCGTGTGCGTGTGCGTGTGCGTGTGCGTGTGCGTGTGCCGTGTGGGTGAATGCCGTGTGCTTGTGCGTGTGCGTGTGCAGTGTAGTTGAGTGTGAGTGTAGTGTGTGTGTGTGGTGTGTGTATGTGTTGTGTGTGTGTGTGTGTGTGTGTGTGTATATCAAATGTGCATGGGTCAGAATTGGCTATGTACTTCATTCCAGTGATTTGATCGGCAGAAGAATATTGACCATGAGTTTTTCGGTCGGTAACAACGGCAGAGGCGGACCTCTGACAATGAGTCGAGCGACGGCAAAGGACAAAAATGACCGCGAGTACTGGGTGATGAAGGACAACTGACCGTGAGTCACTGACTAGGTGACGGAGGACAATAATGACCGCGAGTCACTGACTAGGTGACGAAGGACAACTGACCGTGAGTCACTGACTAGGTGACGAATGACAATAATGACCGCGAGTCACTGACTAGGTGACGAAGAACAACTGACCGCGAGTCACTGACTAGGTGACGAAGGACAATAATGACCGTGAGTCACTGACTAGGTAACGGAGGACAACTGACCGCGAGTCACTGACTAGGTGACGAAGGACAATAATGACCGCGAGTCACTGACTAGTGACGAAGGACACTGACCGTAGAGTCACTGAACTACGGTGACCGCACCAGGACAATAATGACCGCGAGTCACTGACTAGGTGACGAGGACAATTGACCGCAGAGTCACTGACTAGAGTGACGAAGGACAAAACTGCCGTTAGTCACTGAGACTAGGTGACTAAGGAACAACGCTGACAGCAACGAGTCGACTGACTAGGGTGACCTGAAGGAACAATAATGACCGCGAGTCACTGAAGAGCTAGGTGACGAAGGACAAACTTGAGCCCGGCGAGTCCACTGACTAAGGTGACGAAGGACAACTGATCCAGCGAGTTCGACTTGACAGTACCTGTAGGGGACACAACTGGAACCGTGGAAGTCCTGACTAGGTGACGAAGGACAATAATGACCGCGAGTCACTGACTAGGTGACGGAGGACAACTGACCGCGAGTCACTGACTAGGTGACGAAGGACAACTGACCGTGAGTCACTGACTAGGTGACGAAGGACAACTGACCGTGAGTCGCTGACCATGTGACGGTGGCGGCAGCGGACTACTCACCGTGAGTCGCTGAGCATGTGACGGTGGCGGCTGCAGCAGCAGTCCGCCTGCTGAGTCGGGTCTCTGCTGCACCTCACAGCCAGCGAACGGTCCCGGCCAGTCACCGGTCACCCCTCCTCCGGCCTCCAGCTGACACACAGGGGCAGACAGAATAACAGTCACACGTCTGACACACAGGGCAGACAGAATAACAGTCACAGTCCGACACACAGGGACAGACAGAACAGTCATGTGTCTGACACACAGGGACAGGACAGAACAGTCACACGTCTGACCACAGGGACAGAACAGAACAGTCACACGTTCGGCACACAGGGACAGACAGAACAGCACACGTCTGACACACAGGGACAGACAGTCACACGTCTGACCACGGGACAGACAGAACGTCACAGCGTCTGACCACAGGGACAGACAGTCAACGTCTGTACACACCAGGGACAGACAGAATACATCACACGATCCTGACGACACAGGGAACGAGGTAGCTGAAACAGTTCGCACGTGTGCATAGAGACACACAGGGCCGAGACAGTAAGTCACACGTCTGACAACAGGGGCGGACAGTCACACGTCTGACACACAGGGACATGACAGAACAGTCACACGTCTGGCACACAGGGATCAGACAGAACAAATACAGGGACAGACAGTCACACGTCTGACACACAGGGACAGACAGAACAGTCCACCGTCCTGCACACAGGGAGACGGTCACACGTCTGACACATCAGGGCGACAGTCACACGTCTGCACACAGGGAAGACAGAATAACAGTGCACACGTCTGACAGCACAGGGACATCGACAGAACTCAACGACGTCTAGACAGCACAGAGGGATGAAACAGAAACAGTCAACGTCTGGACACACAGGGCCAGACAGAACAGTCCACACGGTCCTGACAACACAGAGGCAGACAGAACAGTCATGTGGGTCTGACACGACAGGAGGCAGACGAGAAAGTCACACGGTCTGTGACTCTACACGGGAACAGGACCATGGAAAGTCCGACGTCTGACACATAGCAGAGGCAGACAGAACAGTCCCACAACGTCTGAACACAAAAGATGCAGAAGCCAGAATAGTCACACGTTCTGACACACAGGGACAGACAGAACAGATCATGTGTTTTGACACAGCAGGGACAAGACAGAACAGTCACACGTCCTCGCCACACAGGGACAGACAGACAGTCACACGTCTGACACACAGGGACAGACAGTCACACGTCTGACACACAGTGGACAGACAGTCCCACACGTCTGATAACAGGGACAGACAGAACAGTCACACACAGCACAGGACAGTACAGAACAGTCACGTCGCCTCACAGGCAGACAGAAACAGTCACACGTTGGAACACAACAGGGACAGCAGAATATATTAGACACAGGGACAGACAGAACAGTCACACGTCTGACACACAGGGACGACAGAACAGATCACACGTCTGACACACAGGGACAAGACAGTCACACGATCGACACCAGGGACAGAACAGTCACACGTCTGAAATACACAGGGACAGACAGAACAGTCCACGTCTGACACACAGGGACTGACAGAACAGTCAACCGTCTGCCACACCAGGGACAGACAGAACAGTCACACGTCGACACACAGGGACAGACAGTCAACGTCTGATACACAGGGACAAGCCAAGACAGTCAACACGTCTGACACACAGGGTGGACAGAATAACAGGTCCAGACGTCTAGACACACATGGGCCGCACAGGAACAGTCACACGTCTGACACACAAGGGACAGACAGAACAGTCAACACGTCTGACACACGGACAGACGCGAAGGCAGTCGACTACGTCTGGTACACAGGGGACAGACAGAATCCAGTCACACGTCGGCTGAACGCACACAGGACGTATCTTGAAACAGTCACCAGTCTGACACACAGGGACAGACAGTCACACGTCTGAACACACAGGGAGCCAGACCAGAACAGTCACACTCTGAACACAGGGAGCAGACAGTCACACGTCTGGACAACAGGGACAGACCAGTCACACGTCTGACACACAGGGACAGACAGAACATCATGTGTCTGACCACATGGGACAGGACAGAACAGTCTACACCGTCTGACACACACAGAGGCAGACAGAACAGTCACATCTGTTTGCCACACACAGGGACATACAGTCACACGTCCTGACACACAGGGACAGACAGTCACCACGTCTGACACACAGTGACAGACAGAATAACAGTCACACGTTTCCACAACACAGGGCAGACAAACAGTCACACGTCATGACACACAGAGGACAGACAGAACAGTCACACGTCCGGACGACGCAAGGCATACAGTCACACGTTGACACAACAGGGACAGACAGTCGCACGAGACGTCTGACACACAGTGACAGACAGATAACAAGTCACAACGTTTCACCACAGGACAGAGCAGAACAGTCAACGATCGGGTCTGACACACAGAGACAGACAGAACAGTCGGAGTCGTCTTTGACACACGGGATCAGACAGTCACACGTCTGGACAACACGAGGGAAGACAGTCACACGTCTTGACACACAGGGACAGACAGTCACACGTCCCTGACACACAGGGACAGACAGAACAAGTCAACACGTCTGACACACAGGGACAGACAGTCACACGTCTGACACACAGGGACAGACAGAACAGTCACACGTCCTGACAACAGGGACCAGACAGAACAGCAGTCACATGCATCTGACACAGCAGGGACAGACAGAACAGTCCAGTCTGGCACACAGGGGCAGACAGAACGTTCACACATCTGGAACCACACAGGGACAGACAGTCACACGTCTGACACCAGGTGACAGACATCAACGTCTGGCACACAGGGACAGACAGAATAAACAGGTCACACGTCTGACGATCTCACAGGGAAGAAGTCACACGATCTGACACACAGGAATCAAGACCAGTCACCGGTCTGACACACAGGACAGAACAGGAACAGTCACACGTCTGGCACACAGGGACAGACAGTCACCGTCTGACACACAGGGACAGACAGTCACACGTAACTGACACCAGGGACAGACAGAAACAGTCAGCACGTCCTGACACACAGGACAGACAGAAAAGTCACGACGTCTGACACAACGGGTACAGACAGTCACACGTCTGACACACAGGGACAGACAGAACAGTCACACGTCTGACACACAGGGGCGGACAGAATAACAGTCAGACGTCTGACACACAGGGACAGACAGAACAGTCACACGTCTGACACACAGGGCAGACATAACAGTCAGACGTCTGACACACAGGACAGATAGAACAGCCATACGTCTGACACACAGGGACAGACAGAACAGTCAGATGTTTGACCAGTCGCAAACAGAGCGGTTGAGCGCTCTGACAAATGATGGACATGCCAAACAAAAGTATATCATTAACAAATATAAATGTCATTGTGAGCTCGTAGACAACATAGACAACATATCTAGGATCAAGACGGGGTCAGACCATCACATGGATGTAACCTATAGGGTATATGTGATTACAAAGCGAGACGGTCCTGTATTGAAAAGCAGAACAATATAAGTTAAAGAAACCTCAACGTAAAATTGCATTTAATCAATATTTCGGGGTTACAGTCTATCTTTCGGTTATACAGACTTTTAAACTGTAGTATTACAGAACCCCATGTCTTCCACTTGCAAATGCTCCTATCGAATACATTTGTACGAGTACTACCAGTTGACGTTAGTCACTAGCCCACCCACGGCTTGCCGGACGGTAGAATTTGTTTAATTAATCTTACTCAGAGCAGCTCTCTAAGGCAAAAGTGATAACTCACGCTGATAGTTGATAGCGTCTGTTCTTTCCAATATAATGCAATTACTTTACATATCAATCATTTGCCTTTTAAGAGCACCTTCTGGAATGTGGGATTAGCGACAGCGAAATTAAATATGTGGAATTAACTTTGATATTATGAAAAGAATAACTTATTAATATTGCGTACTTGAGGATAAAATTTACATTGTGAGGAAATTAAGAGTATAACGTTTGTAGCAACAGGTTAGGAAAATCAAATAATTTGGCATAATAGGTTGCAGCAAAACGTTTGGTTGTAAATGCATGTATGATATAATTGATGAAAGGTTTGTCTTAGTTGTGGGTCACTGGGTGTTTCAGTTACCTTCCTGACACGGATAATATAAATGACACAAATGTTTGAGATATTTAACTTAAAAATCGGAAAGCAAATCCCTAATCAAACTTCAAGCTCTTAACAAACTTTATTTAAGTGCATTATCTCGTTCTCAATGTTTGAGTTATTTTCCTCCTTTCCTCTTGCAGTCACTTCAAAAGCGAGTCTCGTCCATCTAGATGGAAGCTACTCACTTTCTAGGATCATTCAGTTCTTCATTATTATTATTCCGAATATTTTATTTTTTATTTAATACCAAGCGCTCACGTGCTCCGAATTGAATAATACAAAAATGATTATAAACGTTTCGTTACATTGATGCACGTGCGCCTTCCCCGACCTCTATCGTCCACTGGACGCAGCTCGGTACTGTGGTGTATATTTCGGCTGCACTTCATCTCCGCCAGCCTCTGACGTGGCTCTGATCAGATCGCCAACAGCTGCCGAGCTGGAGTGCTCCCGTCTCTATATTCACAAAGCTAGTCTAGCTATACAGCTATATAGCCTAGCTATACAACTTATAGCCTAGCTATACACCAATAAAGCCTAGCTATATAGCCTAAGCTAGCGAAGCTATACCGTCTACAGCTCTCACAGCCTGTCCAGTGTCCTGTCCACTGGCACTGCCAAGTGTCGGCTCCACAGTCCACAGCCAGCCAGCCCCACCCGGCGCCGTCTCACTGGCTGACAGATTACCATCCAGCCAGATTGAGCCATCAGGATAAGCAATTTGCGCTAACTTCGACTGCCGCTGCAAGTTAGAGCCGCGGCTAATTTCACAATTGGGCGTCGGATGTGCGACCAAGCGGCTGGCGGCGCGCCCATTGCGAGCTCATCCCCGGTGACGGACAGCCCTCGTGACGTCATCAGGGCAGAAGCTCGGGCGACCCGGCGGAATGTCTGGGCGTCTCCGGCGCCGCACTAAAGGTCGCTTCACGTGGACCGTATAATGGTTCGCTGCAGACCGGCCAATCGGGATCAAATGGCGCGTAAACTGGCCCACCGAGCGCCGAGAAACACGCTCCGAGCGTCTGAGAAGGTTATAAATTATTGAATATCTGTGTACGGTTCAATAGTAGACACATGAATTGAACCAGGTCTTGGGGAAAATTTGTGTTTTGTTTGAACGACGGGTACTGTCAGCCTGTTTGATATTCTTTATTGAAAAATACCGGACAAGTACGAGGTAAAAACGAAATAACTATATTGTTTTATTATCGCTGACTCCAAAATGTTCAATTTTCGATAGTTGGCGAAAAGCCACAACAGGAGGTAAGATTGGATCCCACAAGATAAAATGATTAACAATAAAAGTGGATCACTGATTCAAATGGATCTCGGATCCGACAGGATCTGACTTATATATTATGCAATAATAATAGTATTTCTTGACAAAATCTAACTAAAAGGCATAAGCCCATGCTTGTTTCATTTACAACGAAATAAGAGTACTGAAAATTGCTTTGAGAATGAGTTCCAAAAATACACATCTGTATAATGGCGGATCAGGGATCCCAGTGGATCCCACTGCAAAAAAATGCCTGCACTGAAAACAACGAACAAAAAACATCCTTAGAATGTGGCCAAAATGCATACTCTGGAGCTCTTATCGAAAACCCTTTTTGACACCGATTGACACCTTTAAACGGCATTTGTGCGGTGTACAAAGTTCTGGTCATCACCTTCAAGGGTGTATTTGGGGTGTCTGACACCGCCGATATACCTGATATACTTCCGTGGGGAATTTCAACATTCCCGTGCGGAGATTTTCAGGGATATCGGTGTACCCTTGAAGGTGTTGACCGGAACTTTGTACAGTGTACACCCACAAATGCCGTTAAAAGGTGTCGGTCGGTGTCAACATGGTGTTTGACGGGAATCCCATGGTGTGCGTTTTGACCATATTTTAAGGGTAATTTTTGTTTTATCAGTGTGCGATCGCGGATCCCGGCGGAACCGTCGACCAATGATGATGACGATGAGGGATCTATGATCCCGGTGGATCCATCAACAATTTGTGAAGGTGAATCTATGATCCCAGTGGATCCAGGATCGAGATCCCAGAGATCAGATCCCGGGATCCGTTTTCAGGATCCGAGCACATGCTGCTGTAAACTGTAGGTACGGTCTACCGTGTTTAGATAGGTGAGAACCCACAGACAAAGACAGTGACTCTCTAAAAGGTAAGTTAGATTCGATAAAATCAGAATAACCAAAGAGATTCCGCTGTGTTAAAGGGACTGTCCCACCTTAACATTAGATTTGAGTTGAGATAGCCATTTTCCGTGCTAGGCATTGCAATTATGTATAGTATAAGTTAAAACAACACCGAGGTCGAATTACAAAGAAATTTGAGTTTGGCTTTGACATCTGTAACATCCCCAGTCCCCAGTGTATTTGAACGGGGACCCTGATCCGATGACGTCGTCACCCTTTACCCAATGTTCGTGAAGTCGACTTGTTTCATTTGGCTGTACATAAGTCATACACTAGTCTACATATAGCAGCGTGAAGGTTTTTCTCTATTTCCCAAAAAATCCATCAATATGACGTATCGCCCAAATATTAAAACGTTTTTTATGAAATTAAAGCTCTGTTAGTGAGAAAAAAATGTCATAAATCGTGTTCGTCAGCAATTACTTAATATTAAGCACCACATGCGGCGTACATTTGAGAACTTTTGAAAAGGTGGGACAGTCCCTTTAAATCTGTTTCGAATTAAGTGATTATTGATTATGCAACACGGGTAGATACTCTTAATTTGCCTCCGAGGAATGCCAAAGTGGTCATAATATGTTGACTTATCACCGTAGTTGCATGGCTTTGGCTAACCATGAAGTTGAATCCTTAATCATACTTTGTTGTTTATTCATTATTCATTTCCGTTTTATGATTCAGTTCAGAGGCTCCAGCACAATCACTTAAAGTGCATTCAACCTCGGAATGAAACAACCATAATTACAGCACTAATAACTACTTGGCTATTTAAAACACATGAAATATCGTCTACGTAAATGACATGCAATACAACAGAAAAGATGACGTTCGTGAAGTTAGCGACTTATTCAGCGACTTATTCAGCGAATTATTCAGCGACTTATTCAGCTGCGGATTCAGAATTGGCCCAAACCTCGACCGGTCAATACTGGCACGCTGATCACGAGCATGACCTTCATTTTTTGGTTCAAAATCATCTTCAAGGTCAAATTCAAGGTCAAACGACGGAGTACAGCATAAAATCTTCCCAACTAATAGACATAGTTCATATCTAACGCCCGTGACCGGTGACCGTGACCTCAACCGTGACCTTTACCTCACAATGACCTTTGACCTTGGAGGTCAAGTGCGAGGTCAAACGACGGGGTACAGCATAACGTCCCAAATTCATTGACGGATCCTTTCAAAGTTCATCTCAGGATGATAGCCAGGGTCATATCAAACGTCCGTGATCGGTGACCGGACCTTTGACCTTGGGGTAAAATTCGAGGTCAAGACGCAGTGAATACGTGCCAGTGAAAGACAGTAGTACGTGCCAGTGACAGGACAGTGGTATGATAACAGTGGTCTACTGTTATCTATGGCTTAGCCAATTTATTGTCTTTTTTCATTAAAGCTGGTCAGATTTTAGATTTTAGATATTATATTTCAAATTAAACGTTCCAGACCCACTTCAAGATCAGCAGCATCTGACTTGGTTCCCACAATTAGGCGAAGGTTTAGCAAATCGGCGAACGGTGAACGGTCTCACTCTAAGGCATCAGGTATCATATACATCAAGCCAGGTTTAGAACATATGACACATTCAGAACTATGCGATCTTCCAATAGATTGGCTTTGCTTCTGACTAACATGAAACAAACCAATGCATGAATTGTTCAAAATAATGAACTAGTGCATTTGTCACGTGCTTACATAAAGTCCTCAACGACATAAAATAATAAGATAATTTAAACACAAACACAAAACTGTTCTACATCTCATATAAGACAAGCATGCAAAACTTTCGATAACCTTTGACCATTATTATAAATGATTGATGCCAATGATTAAATAGGTTAACTGATATTTTCCACCTTCCTATCCAGATTGTCAGGACAGAATAATCTCAGCCTCGAAGCACCTTCCGAGAACTTGGACCGAAACCAACAAAACAACCAGTATCCGAACAGCGATTTCCCTTCCATCTTTCATTGTCATCGACTGTGCCGAGTTGGACGCAGCACTCAACCTGGCACAAAGCTCACAGCACGTATCCACGCCGGGTCGGCGACCCGGGTCAGCTCGAACGAATCGGCCGCGCTGCAGAAGAGATTGAACGGTCCGATGGTCCCACGCGGCCGACCCGGTCACCATCTCCCCCCGCAGAGAAGAGGGGGGAGATCGTGCCTCTCGTATCCGACCAAGACGTGGCGGCTGAATATTTAACGTTTCACTCCTGTAGGCTGGTGGGGCTGGTGAGGCTGGTGAGGCTGCAGCGCCGTGTTACGTTAATAATGCAGCCTACACCGGTCACTGAACGCTCGGTCAGTGGTCAGCGGTCAGCGGTCAGCGGTCAGCGGTCAGCGGTCAGCGGTCAGCGGTCAGCGGTCACCGGTCACCGGTCCACCGGTCACCGGTCACCGGTCACCGGTCACCGGTCACCGGTCACCGGTCACCGGTCACCGGTCACCGGTCGCCGGTCACCGGTCACCGGTCACCAGTCACAGGTCACAGGCCATAGGTCACCGGTCAAAGGTCACAGGACTGCTTACCGAACAGTCAGCTGAAGTCAGTCGCGGCCGAGCTGGGGACGGCGGAAGTTTGGGTGGATTGTATGTATGTATGTATGTATGTATGTATGTATTGCCTATTGCCTGGCGCGCTGAACTTCCCCACCTGTACCTCTACGAGACAGATGGATTTATTGTGAACGTCTCTTAGAACATTGTTTGATTGATAGAACGAATCCAGTCCAAATTAAGCCAACTAGTGAGGAAACAGAACGTTTTATATATAGCATATCTATCGGCGGAACGTCTAGATCACTGAGTGGCAATATACACTGAATTGCACAATGACAATCGCAGAGGATTAGACATTCATCTGAATGCATCTCTAATTAGTCTGAAGTTTTGGTAAATAGTCCCTCCAATTTCCAACTCCGATAGCAGTTACTATGACTGCAGTGACTAGGAAGACGACTGTGTTTTTATGCAGATTTGCTCCACCTGACATCAAAGTGAGACAGGACTGAAAAGCCTCGCCGGTTGGAGTGTTGACGCGTCGTGACGGAAAGACCAGAGTCGTATTCGACGCACGTTCCCGAGAACCAATTATGCCACGCCGACAGGCTGAGCTCAATAATGACTCTAAAGTGACTCAGGAAGAAGTGCGTCCTCCATATTTGTCTGATCTTCTTCGTCATATAAGAACAAAGCAAAGCAAGCATAATTTGGTAATGTATGAACTGTGAAGAGAGTGAAAAAATCCTTTATCAGATAAAGTTGCACTATTAACATCTTAACGGAAATAAGCCTTGATTCATAGGCCAGAAACAGTAGGTGCGTGGGGAGGGGCATTGACCTTGCTTTCAGCCAAAATACATAGTTGAGTAATATATATATATATATATATACTAAGTTAAAACAAAAATGTTTTGTCAACAACTATGGCACCAGAAAACATCTCAACCGTCCCTGGATGCCTCATAGGCAGTTGAATCTCAATAAATGGTTCCTCTTTTCACGTCTTCGATGGAAAGCGATTTCTAATGCCACGGCACGCCGCCATCGTTTGCGCCCGAAGATGGATTATGCTAACAGGAGCCATAAATCAGTACAAACGGTCTGCTTTAAAAACAAACACTGCACGTAGCCAACCAATAATACCGACTGAAAGGCGACTGAAAGTTTAAGGTTGTGGAAAGTGAGCTGAGAAACCTGTTGGGTGAGTATCAGGTTCACAGGCTGGGAAGTAGGTTGGTAAGTTGGTATTAGACAGAATGAAAAAGATAGGTTGGTAGGACTTACAGGGTGTTTCATAAAGAGTACCAATTTCAAAATCAAACCTACGAATAGTAAAAATAGATGTAGGACGTGGAAACTAACAAGTGTTGCTTGAAATTGCATAGAGATCACTAGTGCTAACCCGTCCGCTCCGCTGGACGATCTATGCATACTGACTGCATGTTTACGTTTTTTATTCGTCATATTACCGATGTACTCACCTGTCAAGGGATCATGGTTTGTGACTTAAAGACTTTTCAATTCGGTGCGAACGGCTATATTCTTTACGTTTGCTGCTTAACCCTTTCTCCGTGCTATAGGTGTCGCTGGTGTGCGCATTGATACAATATTCAATATAGGTGGCGCTGGTGTGCACAAACCGCAACCCGTGCCTCATTGGTTGCGTATAGTTCAAGTTCCGCTCATCAGAGGGCGGACGGCGGTATTATCGGTGAAAGTTGTGTCGTATTTTTTTTTTCTCTAACACGATCAGAGATGGTCTTCACTTGAAGGAGGATGGTTTGATGTTGGGAAATGTAGAGGCAGAGTAATACACACACATGTTGTCATGCGATCTGCAAAACATATTTCTTAGATACTATTCAATGCATATGTGTCGAAACTACATAACATGTCGTAAGTGTGATGAGTATAAGGACAAATTTAGTTGGCGAACACACGGACAGGAAAAAGGACAGACTTTCTTTAAATAGTAAGTTAGATTCCAACGCAAAACTGCAAGTGACCAGATGATCTGGTGTGGAGTTGTCCAAGATACACACAAATACAACATTTTATATGTAATCATAGCTGTTTTCACGATTGATTATTTTGCACCAAATATTTTTTCAACATTTTACGATGTTTTACAATGTTTTAGTATGGAAGTCCTAGTATATTTATCCATTCCTTTACTACACAACTTTTACATGCGATTTTTTGCTTGATATGTCCCTCAGAATTGTGTAATATGTTAGTAAGAATATGATGTTACCAAATTGTAGTTTGATGGTAATTAACAAGATAATTACTTATAGGTTAGTTGTGATCTCCACCGACTGAAGCTTTTCAAAAGATTCCGAAACATGATGTGGCCAGGCACGCTATTGGTCGCTCAACGGACTCCCCTCAGTTTTCGTTGTAATGGACTCGCCAAATGCAATGGCCAGCGAATCGTTTCTAGCGCATCATTGCGCCATGCAAAGACCGAGTACCGACCTGTGATCCATGACGCTGCCAGATTGAGTAACTAGTATGACGATGGTATGCTAAACTGAACGAATGGGCTCTAGACGCATATGTTCTTTAGAAACGGCCAGTTTTGTATCATAAACTTGTTATGAGCTCATTTCATGTTTCCATAACCCTTGAATAGTGATTATATCGCCTTAACGCAGTAGTTTAATTTCATGGAATATAATCAATAACTAAAACTTGCAATACTAAAACATTTTTAAAAACATTTAAACAGATTAGAAATCAGCATATTAACATTAGACTTTTCACGATGGCTATTTTGCGTTCGAAAATGTTTTTAAAAACATTTTAAAATGTTTAAAATGTTTCAGTGGTAGCCGTCTTCACGATGGGCTAATTTGCGAGAAATGTTTTAACCCTCGCCGAATGGGACCGTAGGGTGAGGGTTAAAACATTTTTTTTCGACAATTAGTCCGTCGTGAAAGCGGCTACTACTAAAACCCTTTAAAACATTTTAAAATGTTTTAACACATTTCGCGCAAAATAACCCATCGTGAAAACGGCTATTGACATTCATTATGAAACACCTTGCGTAATCAGATAAGAAATCAAATTACCGAATTAATCTCTAGCGATAGCAAATAAAGCCATACCTGCTCTTTTCCGTTTGCGAAGCGAACTATGGTGTCCACTCGGTGTTTTCTGACGATCTGCCAGAAGTGCGGGGTCGAGTCGTCCTCTTGCAGAAGGTACGTAGTGTTGTATCCTTCCACAGGCGTCAGCTCTGCGCTGGCTGACGTTCCTGTATGTGGCACAGTATGAGTTGTTAGTGCCGGGCTGGTTAGGTAGACTTATTGGAAGTGGACTTGTCACGTCACAACACGTGTACAAACTAAGTGGCACTTGTCACGGTCAGCGGATAGTAACACTAAGTGTGACACCACCGCGTCGTTCTGTACTATAATTGACTTTTTTACGAAATATATTTCCCGGCAGCAGACACTGTGTTGTGTGTCACTATGTCTATGTATCATTTGGATGGCTATTTATTATGTGTGTCACACTGTCACAGGCTAGTTGTTTCACTATAGCTGTTTGTTTCACTATAGCTGTTTGTTTCACTATCGCTGTTTGTTTCACTATCGCTGTTTGTTTCACTTATGTGACGTTGTCAATGTATATACGCCACTGCAATAGAAATAAGTCAGTACCGGAAAACAGTATGTAGGTAGCCACCGAAGTGGTCTATCCATGCCGCGCTGATTCCACAGTAAACCACGTTTACACTTCAGAAGCAACAGGTACCACATGTTCAGCAGTAATGTTGTGGTCATCATTGAACCCTTAGTTCGTACGTGCTGTCACGTTTGCATGTGGAAGAGTATTAGTATTAGTTATTGTATTAGTTAAATCATAGTATTAGTTTTTCCCCTGGTGGTTGTCGGCGGTCCCTTGAAGATTTGGTTAAAGTTGCAGGGATGTAAATTAACGAAAGTCCTGCTTCTCTTGTATTTTACTCTATAAATATACGAATATTATATTTTCCGATAGTATTGTTACGCCATTTTGATGCCAGGTCTATATTTGCCAATTGTATTGCCAATAAAATTACCAACTATTGTCAAGATATTTACGGAAACCTTTGCCAAGACATTCATATTTATTGACAGTAAGTTACGCTTACATGCATCATTTTGATTTAGCTGAGACCAGGATATTTAGGTAAACTAAAGCAAATACGTAAATCGAAACGGGTGTAACTCGGCCTGGTTGCGGCCATTTCTCTGTGATCTAGCTGATAAAAAGCCTGCCGTTAGCACAATAAGCTCCCATGAGCGGCGCCCGCATAGGGTACTGGCGGGTATAATCGCGCAAATCGCCGAGCTACAGACATCACCAGCTTTCTGATAGCACTTTAATTCCAGCACACGGCCAACCGTGCATACAGGAGATAGAGTAAGAGATGTTTGACATCCAGGGACAGATCCAGGGGGAGCAATCCGGCCATGCCCCCCCCCCCAAGCGAAAAAGAATGGAGCCAACATATCTCCCCCCAAGGATATCAGTGAATAGCCACATTATTCAATAGGATGATTTGGTATAACATCATTGGTGGGGGGGATAATTAAAAAAAAAATTGAAAAAATAACGTCATTATGGATAAACAGTTATTTGAATTATATGGTGACTGGTGAGTATGGTTACTCGAGGAAAGATAACAATTTATCATAAATAGCTTTGAGCAGTCAAAATCCGGCTATTCACAATTAAAACTGGAAAATTTCGCGCCGCTCGCGGCATCAACACAAGTTTTGCCAATTGCTTTACACAAATTAGGAAAATGGAAAATTAATTTTATTAAGGTTGTCTGACAGGGTTCTCCTTGACGGTATTCTGGCACCAGGGACTTCATACAATATTAACCCTCGCTTACCGTTTCCACCTTCGCGTAAAGGGGGCAGGACCTGTTACTTCACCGAGCATCAATAGAGCACGCGGATAATGGAACCAGCATGCTAACTGTCATGTGAGGAAGTTTCCTAAGGTATGCATTTTTTAGGTTTCAGGTCATTGGAGTGAGCTCCATGGTGGTGGGTGTGGGGGGTCAAGTGAAGACTCATCGATCTCATCCAGATATTTTTTATCGGTCAGAACCTTAAAATTATAAATTAATAAATGTAGATAAAAGCATTGTCCTAAACCAGTTTTTGTCTCAGAAATACAAAATGTATTTATTTGTTGGTATCTGTTAAATAAGTCCAAAAAAGTAATAAAAAATGACATCATGAGTTTTTTACACTTACGGAGCCATCAATTCAAGTCACAATTAGTTATTAGTAGTTATTGACAATAGTTATTATCACAAATAGTTATTACTTTTTTCGAATATTTTTGAATTTTGAGTTCAAGTCCATTTTGTTATCTTACAAAATAGTTTTGAAGTCTTGCTTGAATTAGTTTGAGTATTTCCTATTTAGTTCTCTCATACGGTTTTTCCTTTTTCAACTTTGATTTTTTCGTTATTTTCACCCTATTTTTTGTTTTTTAGAGGTAAGAACACAAAATTTTCGGTAAATTCCGAGTTGGCTTTTTATTATTAAATGCAATTTTCGATCTTTGGTCACTTTTCTCTTAGCAAATTTGCTGCAAACTCTATTTCTTCGATTTTTACAGTATTTACGTTCCTTTCCACAACTATAAACTCGTCATTTTTCCCTAAACGTTATTATTCTCCCAAATGACTAAACTAATTTCCAGTTTTGAAATTTTGCAGCATTTCGTATAATTGTGTCAAATAGCTACCTGAAATTTCAGGAATTGCGCTGCATGAGTAAAAAGTGATTTCCGAAAAATATCAGAGAGGCCTGTGAGGCCCCGTAGGCGAGGTTAATTTCAAGCTGGCTACATGTTAAGCTAGCTAGCCTGCGAGTTCCGAAAAAGGCGACGCGAAAGATATGACGCGGACATCGGCCCCCTAAAACACCTAAAATACCTAACTTAACCAAATACGTATGATAACATGGAAATTCACATTAAAAATGTTGCCAAGGTTTAATACACGCTGACAAAACGGATATACATTTTTCGTCATTTCAGCCGACCCCCTCAATAATTATTGGTGACACCCCTGCGAGTTGGTATGAGATAAACGTTATTATTAATTACGTGTGTATATGCTACGGAAATGGTGTTTTGTGTGTTTAAAGTGATTTTCTCCGATTTTTTACCTATAAAATGATTTTTTTCCCGAAAAACGTTTTTTTTCCCGATTTTTTTTTTCTCCGAAAAAAGTGTTTTTCTCATTTTTTATCTAGAATGCCAAATAAGGCGGCAAGCCCAAATCTGCGGAGAAAAAAAGGGATACCTTTTTGCCACAAAAGTCCCCCCCCCCAATCGAGCGGCAGGATTCGCCCAGTTGACATCCCGCGTCCTTGATCATTATCTACATATAATATTGCCAGAGCACACAACAAGACAATTCGTGTACCTACTGCAGCTGATGACTACTTTGTCTCCTACTTACCATGTTGTACAGGTGAACCAACTACGAGTAACCATCAGTGATCGTGTCATCGACCTATGACAGGCACAGCAAACTGAGACGGCTGGCTGGATTTGGAGCAGTCTCATCCGCAGTTACTGACAGTTCGGTTTGAAGCAGCTGCACGCCTGTCTCACTGACCGCTGACCGTTGGGTTTGAAGCAGCTGCACGCCTGTCTCACTGACCGTTCGGTTTGGAGCAGCTGCACGCCTGTCTCTCACTGACCGTTGGGTTTGAAGCAGCTGCACGCCTGTCTCACTGACCGTTTGGGTTTGAAGCAGCTGCACGCCTGTCTCACTGACCGTTCAGTTTGGAGCAGCTGCACGCCTGTCTCACTGACCGCTGGGTTTGGAGCAGCCGTTCGTGCCGACGTGGTGTCCATTGGTGTTGTTGGTGCCGTTGGTGTTTCCACTGGCCTCCTCCGCAGCCTCGTCCACCGCCGCCATCTCCTTCCAGAATCCAGCGTCGGCACCGCGCTGTAGGTCTCGCACGTACCCGGCGAACATGTGCGCCGGGATCGCCTCCTGGCGCAAGTCGGGCCGCGCCGCCTTCGCCGCCAGTGGCTGCCGACCGCGCCGAGACCGTCGCCTGAGGAGGGACTCCAGTGAGCAGCGCAGAGGAACCAGCAGAGAGCTTTGAAAACATAGCACCACCGGCAGCGCTTCAGTGGTGTAGGACGTAGGTGGTACTCACATCGCGGCAGGGAACATTCAGATAGGTGGAAATAGTGAACTGCATTTACACCAGCTTTAATGTCACAATTGCTTTTATGCAACGCATATTCACGACAAGAATCTCGGACCCATGAAACCACTGAACCATAGACCCACGTGAGCCAATGGTTTGATGGAATCACGAACCTACGAATACACAAGCCCACGAAATCATGTTTATGCAAAAACATGTGTAGACCTACGAGGATGCATAAAGCAAGAAGTCATCACCAAGCCCTTTATCACTACAGAATAATAACACTAGCATTTTCACGAAGGGATTATTTTTACCTGGTTGCATTCGGTAGTACCCGGTAATATTTTGTGCGTTTTGGGGTAAGTGATGATTTCTAAGTGTAACACGGTCTTGTTTTTCCGACATGTGTGGCACTTTTTATTGTGTCTATTGAAACTGATTATATTCATAAAGTTTTTTGCTGATTGATTACCAAATGATATTCCGCGGAAACAGCCGTGTTCGTTTATGACTTCAATTACCCAGAGCGCAAAGCAAATATGCCGGGCTATAATCTACCGGGTATACGGGTAAAAAAATTCATCCTGGTCAGTGAAAACGGCTACTAGGACACCACGTAATCGCAGACTATCGAACGTTTACCACCGGGCTCACGTCCCTAAAGGCTGCTGCAGGCTCGGCTAACGGCTCATCGAATCGCGTACTGACCCTTGTCATATACAGTTTGTTATCCAGGCTGTCGGTCGGGGTCTAACACGATCCTTGTCACCAGGCAGGTTACCCGAAAAACATCTCGTTTGACGCGCGGTTCAAATAACACACAAGCCCATTACCGATGATCATTTCGAAAATCACCAGATCACTGGAAATCACTAGATCAATCCCCAGGAGCACCGCCATTGCGGAGGAATTCCGGCCGGTGTAATACCCAAGCCAGCTGAAGGCAGGCCATCAGACAAACGTGTCCCGAGTGGTACGCGGTCTGAAGGTCAGTTAATCAGCGGGACTGGACGCCAGGCACGCGTCATAGCTGTCTGCCCTTCATCGCGTGACGTCGTGACGCGTGACGGTGTGACGGCGTGACGCGTGACGCGTGACGACGTAATGCCGTGATGACGTGACGCCGACACGGGGCTCAGCGTGGCCTGCTAACTCTGTCCCGGCACCAGATTTGTGGAGATTTCCGGGAATTTCTCGGACGCTGCGGCTACATCGGAAGTGTGTTGGAGACGAATTACCTGATTTCGACGGTTTGTTTGAGGAGAGGTGTATCTGTGGTGCACAAGCCCGTCGTCATACTTCGAAAAACAGCACACGAAATAGCTTCTTGTTTCCGAAAGCCCTCGTAACTGTTTCCTTACTAAATGGAGCAAGCACGTCTAGCGCTGGTTTCCAAAGCACAAGCTCAAAACTTCCCGCATTCGCTTGGCACATTTTCGTTGATTTTTCACCACATCACCACTTCCACCTGCACTCACCTGCAGAATATGATGACGATGAAGGCGATGACGACCAAAGCGGTCACGACGCCGGCCAGTACGCCGATTCCGATGACGAGACTGGAGCCGTCCTGCACTGGGTGGATCAGACGGAAACCCGAACAGTCTGTCGGGCAACACAGGCGGGCGGGGGAGGGTTCCATGGTCAGGAGAGGGGGGTCCCATGGTCAGGAGAGGGCGCTGGGGCGCCGGTAAGTAAGGTGGTGGCAGAGATACAGCTTAGGGCCCTAGAACTAGAGAACTAGACTAAACTAAAAACACTCAGCACTGGAAAGTCCGTCCAGAATACTGTGCCGCATGGCACGCAAAACAAAACGGTGTTCAAACAGCGTCACTGTTCAGTGTTGCATTGCCCTGTGTCAAAACATGTGCCACTTCTGGCACGCATATTTTGGATAGATTAGCACACCGTGATGACGCATTTGTATGCGTCATCAAAACACTGAAGCACTGAAGGAATAATGACAGCATAATATAAAGAGATGGTAACTCACCTGATATTCTGCCGGGCAGCAGCGCACTCCATGGCTCTGTGAACTCCCCTCGATACACTGCAGACTGACTGTACCGGCTTCTTCTCACCGCCTGTATCTTGAAGTAGGTCATCCCTGGGTCCAGATGACGCATTAGTATCTGAAATGACAAGGTGGCATCTGTTGGCGTATAACGTCACACATGCGTCATGCCCGCACGCAACTCATGAAACCACACAAATTTGTTACATTACTTATCACAGTCTGCTAAATGTAGCGCAATAAGTATCAACGTTAGGTCATGCTTGATGCAACAGGTTCTGTATTCAAATTAAATGTAAGTACATTTCAGACTGTCGCAATAGTTGCAATAGAGACAGACCGTTGGACCAGAATAACGACATTTATGATATAGAGAGTCGAGAGCCATTACCTATAACAAACCACAATCATTAACAGAGAGCTGTTGCAGCCAAGTTCTATATATAAAACGACATCACAAGAGTCTCGCCGTCTAAATCATCTAATGGCGTCGCTTGGAAATGCCACTGTGCACCGATAGATGCCTTGCACAAAGTCACACCGTCCAAACCACCGACAGGTACTGTCACTGGCCGATCTAGCCGTGTGTTGGAGGGAGGGGTGCAAGTCCAGTGGCGTTTTTCCACATTTTCTTAGCGCGGGGGGGGATAGCAAGCACCTTCAGGAGTCCAACCGTGCAGACCAAAGTTGCCGACCCGGGGGGGGGGGGTAGAAGCGAAGTCGTAAACCCGCCATCAACTGTTGGTGCCTACCCAGTACCCAACCCAGACAATCGGAAGAATAGAGTGGACACCCATGGGTGCCCCCGATCCATGACAAACACTGCTGTGAATCTGGAGAAGCCTGGGGGAAGATGCCTTGGAGAGAAGGTCCTGGTATGGTCCCCGCTATCATCTCTTCGGTCCAGCAAGTTGGGCACCGCTGCAGCAGCTTCCGGGTGCCGATGGCCGCGTCATTGCGGTCGCGTCGCCTTTTTCGGAGCTCGGCAGACTAGCTAATATAAAATAAACGTGTCATCCACCTAAAAGTTAATATTGTGCGAAGGGAGTGGGCCCTGGGGCCAGCAATAACCGCCAAGGAGAGCTTCTGCCAGACACTTAATGAAAATAATTTACATTTTCCAAATTTGTATAAGCAGTAGCGAAACTCGTGTCATGCCTCGAAGCGGCGCGAGATTTTGCAGTTTTTCACTGTAGATAGCTGGATTTTGACTGCTGCAAAGGCAATTTTTTACGATAAATTGGTAACGTTTTTTGAGAAGGCAAAAACATGTTGTTCCCTCTTCCATGCATTGGAGGGGGGGGGGGCATGGCCTGCTTGCCCCCCGGATCCGCTAGTGGATGCTGTGCGAGTATGAACATCCGTGAAGCTACAGGTGATCGTCAATTGAGTTTATTATCTTCTTCCACGGTGGCCGTTGACGATAATGTCGTACATTTT
>VOPJ01013329.1:0-20457 GCA_014673585.1 Semibalanus balanoides
AAACAAATGCAAAACAGAATATATGTAAAAATTCAACTAAAGGGGCTCCAGACGTGAATTTCATCGTAATCAATAATCAAAGCAATAGCTTCTTACCGTAATAAAAATATATTTGACATTTCAAAAGAGTAGGCACACTCCCTTTAACCAAACAATCAAAATGTACCTGGCTGGTTCTTTTCTTTGCCTGGTTCAAAGGACAAAACTATTGAAAACAGTTAGACACGACGCTTTTCAGCCATGTTAACCATAGTCGTAACTAATAGCCATCACGTTTGTTAGCCATGTAAACCATAGCCATAACGTTAGTCACGACGCTGGTTAGCCATGTTAATTATAGCCAGCTGGTAGTCACAACTAACGATGCCTGTTAGCCATGTAAACCATAGCCATAACTGATAGCCAATGACGCTTGCCATGTCAGCCATGTCAGCCGTGTCAGCCATAGCCATATCTGATAGCCATGACGTTTGTAAGCCATGTTAGTCATACCCATTACTGATAGCCACGACGGCATCCACATTCGACGGCTAACCACATTGCTCAGAGTTGGAATCTATTAAAGTTAAGTAAGAACAAGCTTTGCATGTAAGTATGTCATAAGTTTGCTATCTGCGAAATAATAATTCGATAAGTACTTAGTACTTACATATCCATTATTTTTGGGCAAATTCACAGACAGCAGGAAGATAAAATGTCAACCGTGTGTTTTCCTGAAGAATGGGCGAATCTCTCACATAAGAAGGATTAGTAACCTAACTATCATAATGCCATAAAAGATGATTCAGTAAATTGCATTAACTTAATCATCTTCTCTGGCATTACCAGAGTTAGGTTAACAATTCTTCTTATGTTCAAGTCTCTCAAAACAGTGTTGACAAACATTCAAAATCTCTCAAATGTTTAATCAATTTACGGTGATATAAAAAGTGACAGTTAACTAATACACTTCCGTTGAATATTCAAAAGATCACTAAGTCATTAGAGGAATGCATTCACTTTTTCCCACACGATTGAATTATCGATTGAAATCGACAGAAGAGACCAAAACATATTGTAAACTCATCACATTCTGCATACAAACTTTCCTACCGAAAGATATTCCAAGTTAAAGTTGGTAAGCGTTCCACTTTTTTAATGACCGGTATTTGGCAAGTACTTTCGGTCCTCATCAAACTGCGGGGCTTTCCCGTATTGCTTTTTACGCAATGAGTGGAAAAAGTATATTTTGCGTTCTGCTTGTTTCGATTATAGATCTTAACAGCCATTACATAACAAAGGTAACAACATTAGCAGTACACCTATGCACATAACGGTGGCCTTATAAGTACTTGCTTTGAAAACTGCTACATAGATTTTCAACATTGAAAGCTTTGTATAGTTTTGTCTCTAGCTGTATGCAACACTATGCTGTATAATGCATATTATCATGCAAAAGGATCATTTCTCACAACAAAATCAGCCAACAATAAAATAAACTGGCATTGAAATCGAAAGCTCACCTATTCACATGAACGGCAGCCTTTTTAGTGTCGGCAATTTGTTTTATTGAACCAATCAGGGACGTTGTCACGCATCGTGGCGCTTTTACTTCATTCCTGGCCCTATGCCTTGTTTACACGGTTATGGTCGGGGAAGGACAACAATGGCAGTGACCTTTATGAATAACACCAGGCACTTGTTTTTTCCCAAACGTACAACTTTGAATACAATTTTTATATTTATTTCTTCAATTTAAATAACATTATTAATAAGCCATAACGAAAGACCGAGAAATTGTCATAACAAATGTTAAAAGGTGAATACCTCCCTTTAACGCCATATAGATCATCAAGGACATACAGGTCATAAGCGCCATAAACCCGGCGAGTTCTATAAGTCAGCCATGCAGTCAGTCTCGGCATCGATCCAGGTCTGCTGAGCATGACACTTTCGAGACCTATTCTGATCCAATGTCCAATAATTGTTTCTGGGTAGAAATGCATGCCAGGGAGTCTGGCTGCTCTTGGTACATTTTTTTTTATCCAAGTTCATTAAACGTGATGACACAAGTTCAGACAGTTTTCGTGACATGGGTTGATGGTAAAACATTGAACTAAGTGATACAAATGAACGGTGTCTCACATGTGTAGAAATAGCAAGTGTTGATTTATCACTCTCTCTATGTTTGACTAAATAGCACATATTAGTAATTGATTCTGGACTGAACCAAACATTTCAGGACAACCTCAAATATATATTTGTATCACACCGTTGAATTAGTCCTGTGATTAAAAGGCTGTTGTTTTACTTTCATGTGTGCAAAATTTCTAGTGGTATTCATTGCCTAGTGATTTTTTTTTCGTATGGTGATGCTATTGATACATGAATAAAAAACATTACTCCGATTAGCGTATATAGGCAAAGTGCCTTTCCCTGAAATCTTAATTTATCTAAACATGAACTACCTACTAAGCAAAATAGCTGTGAAGATCATTTCGGCAAGCACCGCCTCAATGTCTTACACAAATGAGAATTAACAAATTTCCCGTCGCACAAAATATCAGCACATATTTTGTAAAAGGTGAAGCTTATTATATTAGGTCTGTACTAGCAACTAACCCTACGTCGAAATACGAGGCTGAAAGAAATTCAAACGAAACTTAGTCGACATTTCAAAATAAAAACGGACCGGAATATCTCAAACATAATTGAGTCTCATAATCGCTCTTTCTCGTCTCAATTTATCAACTATGTGGGCATCCTCAATCGAAATAATCAGTCTTGACTAGATTCAAGGGAGAAACAAAGGAAACTTACCTGGTACGCGCATCGTGAGGTCACCCTGTTGCCAAGCGAGCTGCTCGATATCTACTGACGACACGTTCACGAAGTCCACGAAAACTCAGCGGTACATGGGCACTAGAAACTGTAAATATTTACACCACTAGGTCTGAAGTTCACAACTCGAGCTCCAGTGTGGCTTCATCGGCGCGGCTCTGCTGTCGGTCTCTAGCTCTGCTGTCGGTCTCTAGCTCTCGCACCTTTTCTGCTGGATTTCCTATTTCTCTGGCGGCTTCTCTTCCCCGCCTGGTGCTGATCACTGACGTGTCACCGCTCTCGTGCCCTACCCGTCCGCCCCGGGCCCTATTCCGTCACGTGATTCGGTCTCACTCAGCGGTCGGCAGCACACTCGTCTCGGCTCTGGTCGGCAGCAGGCTCGTCTCGGCTCTGGTCGGCGCTGCCCCAGTCGCGTGGCCGCTCCGCCGGCTGCCCGCCCGCCACTGGAAGGTGCGGCGGCGTATCGACGGCGACGTGGAACGGCCACCGTCGACGGTCCGGCGTCGCTCCGGCGTCGGTACCTGCGTGACCGACGCCGTCGGTACCTGCGTGACCGACGCCGGCGGGAATGTCGGCACCCGGGTCAAGGCCGCCTGACACGGGGCGACAGTCGTGATACGCACCTGCAATGCACCCTTGGATCGCAGCTGTGACATGCTCAGGCTGAGCACGGGTTACACCAGGATTACGTGCGGGCTATACAGGGATTGTCTTCCCTAACCTATCCACCCGGTCGGTCTCAAACCGGGCACCGGGGAAGAGTCTTACATCCTGCAATTTTGGCTTAAGGAACTAGATATTTACGTTAATCTGGCGTATGTGAATCCAGGCAAGGCAAGCAGGGGAGTATCATAATCACGAATGGTGAATGAATGAAGAATGATGCACAAGATGAAGAATACCACTCGTAATTTTGCACACAAAAAAAGTAACGCAAAGGTAGGTCCTACCTGTGCGTAATATGGTTTTAGGCAGTACACACCTATTCTAAGCTATCTAAGTTTCATTTATTTCGTTTATTTATTTGCCGCATAGACACTCACATTGACATAAACATTCAGATTCACATATAAATAAGGAGGGTGCGGGACATACACAATACACATATCATACGCGGGCTGCTTTTTAAGGACAACTGGTCAAATCCAGAGTTACATAATATATATACTATATGATATTATATAATATATATATATATATACTATATATATATATATATATATATATATATATATATCAATGAGTAGGATCAAGTTTTGAGACTGCAGTGGGGTACGTCAGCCTGGTTCAAACTAGAACATACTGACTATGCTACCATATCAAGTAGTTCTGGTAAGCTTTTTGGAATAACTTTGACATTATTCTAGATTTTCAACTATATAGTAGGATATGGTAGCCTCATCGGAAAATATTTCTAGTAATATTTAATACAATTTTATGTCAGTTGGAATACAAATAATATTTAAACTGAATTGATGTATAAATATTACTTTTAGCATTGTCATAAATACTGTTTACATTATACAACAAAATTAGTCAGCTGTAACACAATTTGCATTCAGGCGCAAAATTTTGAATCACCGGAGTCTTCTGCGTCGGAGTATCGACGCACTAACAGCTGAATTTGTGCAGCAGCTGGCCTAGCGGGACCGATAGTGAGTCAGTGTTTTGACGTCGCAAACAAATTGTTATTGATGTATTTATAAATTAATTAATAAATTAATACTTTGCGTATTAATTTGTCGATAAATTACTGTTATTGCATGCTTGTGACAGTGGCGGATCCAGGATTTTCATTGAGGGGGGCTGCAGGCCCAGGGGGCGCCTTTTTTGCGCCTGAGGGGGGGCCATTGTATTTTGTATCGAAAAAATATTTTTTGTTGAGTTTTAGGGGTTACAAATTACCAAATCTTAGATCGACGTTTTTTAAATGTCATTACCTTTCTTTGGACGTTTTAAATTTGCAATTTGCATAAATACTCGATGTTGTACGAATTCTCAAACATTTTATCGTTTTACGCCAAAAAATTTTCGCATGCGCATGACAAACCAACTAAAACGTCATTTTTCCCCAACGTACTATTATCCATCAGGTGCATGCAGGATTTGTTGGTTTTGGGGAAAAAGGGATCAAATCCAGTGGAAAATAATTTTCAAAAATTTTGTTGAGCAGGGGGAGGGAAAAGCAGGCCGTCAGCGAGGATGCTGTTCAACCGGGAGGGGGACAGGGAGCGCGTCATCAGTGATCAGCCCAATCTCGACTGTACACAGGGGCGTCGCCGATAATTTGTAAAAATGGAGTCGTTGAAATGAAGAAAAAGATGTCTCCACTTTCCCTGCGTATTTGAAAAACCCTTCAGCATTTCAATGAGGACTTTCCTGTTTTATATTATATGTATATGTTGTTTACGCGCAAAGAGGTTCGCACAATTTGTACGGGTTTTGGCCTGATAAACCCCCAGAAACATTCGCGGGTGTAGAGGATAAGGTGGGCATTGTAACAGGCATATATAACAGTAGATTATAACAGTGTTGAACTATATGGTAAAGGATAAAATTAAAATGTATTCATCTCAATCAGCATTATGACGAACCGAAAACGGATGACGATGGGTTCCCTTTTATGACGATGGCACTGATGTGAACGCGCGACCGCGGCCGTGACAATTTGATTTTAGGTTCGTGGAAAATCAACTTTAATTTTGAAAACCAGACCGAGAAAGTGCGCCAAGTCTCATGTTTTTTTTTTTTCTTTCTTTTGTGTGTTGGTATATATTATATATTTATATATATATATATATATATATCATATATATATATATATATATATATAATATAATTATCTATGGTATATACCATATAGGTATATGGTTAAAGGATAAAGTAAAATGTTATTCATGGTCAAATCAGCATTATGACGACGAACCCAAAAAACGATGAACGATGGGTTCCTTATGACGCATGGCCACTGATGTGGACGCCGCGAAGCGGCGTGGCAATTGATTTTAGGTCGTGGAAAATCAACTTTAATTTTTGAAACCAGAACCGTGAGTGGTGGCCAAGCCTAGGTAACCATTTTCCTGGTTATACAATCTCGGTACCTATGATGTCAGATATTGGTCCTTGGGGCGCCATTAGCGCCAAGGGAGAGGCCCTTCTAACCAGACACCTAATTGGCAATTTAAATTTTCCCCCATTCGGATATTTGTATATGCATTGCGAAAGTTGGTGTCATGCCACGGAAGCGGCGCAAAAAATTTTCCCGTTTTGTTGACTCTAATAGCTGGATTTTGACTGCCGCAAAAGGCAAGTTTACGATAAATTTTGCAGAGGCCGACCGTTTTGGTCCACCGTATTTTTAGGGAAGCGTGGCAAATAATAGCTTTCAGGGAAGCTTTGGGTACGGCAGGGGCCAGGGCCCCTTTCGCCCCCTGTGCACCTGGATCCGCCCTGTTTATATCGTTTCATAAGAGATGTGGAATACGAGTAGAATTGAATGTACGCATATGGTACTGAAAGTTCAACTTCGATTATATCCGCCGTTTTCCACGAACAAATGGATTGTTTTTTCGGCGAAATGTTTTAAAAACGTTTTAAAATGTTTTTTTAAAATGTTTTAAGTAGTAGCCGTTTTTACGACTGGACTATTTGCAAAAAAATAATTGTTTTTAAACCTTGCCCTACGGGACCGTAGGGCGAGGCTTTTAAACATTCTCGCAAATTCAAGTCCATCGTGAAAACGGCTCTAACAAAACCATTTAAAACATTTTTTAAATGTTTTGAAACATTTCGTGCAAAATAATTCATGGGTGAAAACGGCTTATTGTAGTAGGGTTAAATTGTTCAAGTTATTTACAAACCCGGGAGGGGCAGATTCCCCTCCCCCTAAATCAGGGTGCGGCTACTATGCTTTTTACAAGTCACTGGAGGAACGCGTGGGGGCATGTTGAACTTAAATCCCCCCAAACGTTCCTGTTTGGAAGTGGGCAGTTTTCCCCTGGATTAAATGAGTGGCCATGACCATCTGGTCATGAGGTGTGGCGCGGTAATGGAAAATTGCAGTGGTCCGCGCACAAAATACTCATATTGTAACAGACTCTAAACCTTTCTTGTGTAATGCTCTGATTTGGGAGGACCCTCCGTGGCTTTGAATGGCACCCTTTGTTGAGTTTGGGGGCGCCCTGTTTTATATTCGGGGTGGCACCTCATCTTGTTTAAGGGCGCACTTCCTAGTTTGAGCACCCTTCCAAGTATGGGTGTTTCTGGGCATCGGGGCTCCCTCCCCAGAACTGGGAGTGGCTGTCCATGGGATTGGGCGCGCGCCCTTCATGATCTGAGGGCGACCGTCATTTTTTTTTGTGGGGGGGGGGGGGGGGCGCCTCCTCAGATTTGGCGCCCTCCTAGATTTGTGTGCATACTAATCAACATTCGAGGGCGCGGCTTTCCGAGTTTGAGGGCGCCCTCCGAAGTTCCTGAAGTTCAGTAATGCTTTTGGGCATCGGGGTGCACTTTCCGGTTAAATGGGGGTCGCCCTCCATGCGTTAAGGGGGCGCTCTCCATGGGTTTGGGGGCGCTTCTCCATGGTTTCGGGGCGCCCTCCATGGGTTTGGGGTGCCCTCCATGGGTTTGGGGCGCCTTCTATGGGTTTGAGGCCGCCCTCCATGGGTTTGGGGGCGCCCTCCATGGGATTGGAGGCGCCCTCCATGGGTTTGGGGCGCCTCTATGGGTTTGGGGCGCCCTCCACGGGTTTGTAGGAACAGTCATGGGTTTGGGGGCGCCCTCCATGGGTTTTATGCGCTTCTCCATGGAATGGGGTCGCTAGGGCGCCCAGATTTGCGCCTTCGGCCGCAAAAATTATGCCTCTGCGCCTTCGGCGCAGGGGCAACAATTCATTGAGGGGGGGGGGGGGCTGCCAGCCCGCTGCCCCTCTGGATCCGCCCTGGCTTGTGGATCAAACTCATTTTTCACTAGCGGTCCCTGGCGGCCAACAGCTGCGGGAAATAAACCTCTAAGTGCTAGCGGAGTTTCGCGGTTTGCGTGCAGCGGCTTGATGTCTGCTGCCGTTATTTCATTTTTCACGAAGTATTTACCATTTGTATATCCTAGTTTGATGCATTTTCAAGTCAAAGTTGGTTTCTGCATATACGACACATTGAATATGTGGAGGAAAAAACTTGGATTTATCGTCACGGCATGGGCAGGCGACGCTACAGTCTCAGAGTCCAGCTTGAGCGGCGCCCTCGGGCATCCCGGCGCCTTCGGAATGCGCATCGACTCTACCGAGTATAGTTAACGATTGGAATGCCTCATTGTTTGTTTGTGAGATTTATTCATGATACACACAATAATGCAGTAATTACAATGTAGCAATTGGCGCAAAAGTGCTAAAGCACTTAAATCATGGCACCGCTTGCAATCGGAGTCGGAATGCAATCGGAGTGCAATCGGATTTAAGTGCTATTAAAAGCACTTAAATCATGGCACCTCATGTAAAATTGGAGACCATGCCAGGAATATTGAAGAGACGAGCTTTTCATTGAGTATACATACTTTTGCTCATATTTCTTTCATTAAAAAATAAAGGGGGGTAACTACCGTGTCACTTTGGATTGCCTTATCATTGGAGAGCGGGATTCTCCTGCAATGGTGACGTCACGGCTACATCACAACTTGTGCCTCCGGTCATACCTCACGCTACACCCGAGCTACGAATGAGTCAGACATCCTGCCACACACCGGTAATTCAATATTCACTAGACACTTTGGTTATTTCAACGATCTCGCATGGGTGCATTCAGTTTTTATGCGCATCATGAATAATGGGTCATGCATGGAGCAGAGGACATGGACACTGACAGATCACGCATGGAGCAAAGGCGAGGTCGAGCTGGTATACCATGGAATAAGGCTGCAAATCACATCTGAAAGAATCACGCACTTGGGATTATGACCATATTATGACGAATCCATCATCAGAACAAGTATGGATCATAAATTGACAGCTGGAGCCGCAAGAGGATTTGCTTCGATCGTATCATGGGACGTATTACATATAGATAAAGTAGTAACATGTTATCTATGATTACATATACACTGGCGGATCCAAAGTGTGATTTGACAGTTTGGGGGGGGGCAAATCCCCAAAATTATCGCAATAATCTAAAACTCATCGGATTTCGCTTGCTTATGTAATCAGTAACTGATTTAAAAAAACTTTTCTCTGTAAAAGTTGCTTGTTTTTACGAAACTCAGGAAATGTGTAAATTTGCGCCGATTTTGGGTGTTTTTTTTTTTTTGGGGGGGGGGGATGGCCCTTTGCCCCCCTGGATCCGCCTTGTGCATATATGATATTGCCAAGTTTTGTTTTCACGATGGATTATTGCGCTGAAAGGATTCTGAATATTTCTGAAATGTTTCTTAACCCTCGCCCGGGTAGGGGGTGGATGCCGCCCCTCGGTTTTCCCAAATAACTCACGTAGTTTGCAACTGATCGCAATGAAACTTTCAGTACACTACTTTTGAACAATTTGACACATACTCTGAAAATTTGTAACTTTAAAATTTCATGACCCGTGGCCTATGACCTGTTTCTCAAGGTCATGTCAGGCGAAACTGGCGTCCCGTAGTATCGATCCTTGTTACTGTGGGGTGGCCAACAATAGTTGTCACGTGACTACCCGCGAGACTAGCAATGTTGTGTTTGATTGTAAGCCCTTTTCGGGCATTCTAGATTGGAATCTGCTAAGTTGTAAAATGTGATTGATTCATTCGTAAATATACAAACTGATCGTTCGTATTAGAATGTCAGATGCATTACAACCTTACAGTTACATGTGCAGTTTCCGAGTGTTTGAACGTTCAAGAGAAAATACAAAGGTGTTTCCAGGTGACAGGTATGTCTTCTGATGAGATTGTGACCTCGACTGACCTTTTCTGAAGTCAACCGAGCTCACTGACCTCCAATGACCTCCGATGATTTTTATTTTGTCTTCTGTCCGCTTTTAGGACCGTTTTTGACGCTGATTTCAAATCTTGGAGCCATTTGACATAATTTTATGCTGTACTGGGGTCATGCGCTTCTAAAGGTCAACCGAGGTCACTGACCTCAGATGACCTGAAATGACCTTTTTGGAATTTGACAGTTTTTATGTATTTTTACGCTGATTTCAAATTTGGTATGCATTAAGCATACCAAAATGTTCCTTTACCATTTTGGCTCGATCAGTATCCAGTTTTCACACATTGACGAAATGTAACATTTTGGTCTTTGACATAATTGGGCCTTAATTGGGCCCCGGGCCTGTGGTTGTTCTATCCTTAATACACATGACCTCATAAATCACCTATTGACCCAGGACCTTAAAAACATATTTCAATGGCTTCCTCTCGTCACAAGCAACACGCTCCTTTTTTAATCGAAGCTCTAGCTAAATTAGGGGCGAAACGCCAAGGGGAATCGTACCAACCAACCCCCTACCTGGACATGACTGAATTTGCCCTACCCGTGCGAGGGTTATAGTTTTGGTATGTAGGTTTTAGTATATTGTTCCATTCCTTAACTACTCAACTTAAACATGCGATTTTTATCTCGAAATGTTTCTAATAATTGTGTATATGTTGGTAAGAATATGTTATGTTATACAATTTCGGTTTGGTGGTAAATAGCAAGGTTCTTATAGAAAAGGTTGCGGATTGAGTCACGTGACCAGAATGAGCACCAAAAGTAGGGCATCTAGACCAAAGAAGCAAACTCAAGTTAAGGGAATATAGCACCTTGGGAAAAGTATGTAGAATGATGGAGAAGAATGCCCTGATGTAGGTTCTGGCATTCATTTTTTGCGAAAAAAGTCAGCATTTGTTGTTAAATTTGAAAAAATAGTAATATGTTTACTGTGACGTCACACCATCTTGCGTCAACCAAAGCGAGTTGTGTCCGTCACAAGGACTTCGAAGGCAACTTTGCGCCGCCCAGTGACAGCTGCTGAGCCGGACGCACGATGGGTTGCACCGGTAGGCGTGAAACGCGAGTGGCTGGGTCGAGGCCGGCGCTCGCTCGCGGCGCCGGGTATGGACGTGGGGCACGCATGCGTGAACCACTAGTGGTGCCGAGCGCTGACCGACCGTCGGTGGCGGTCGGGGCCGGACGCAAGGTAACTGGGAAATACTGGGCGGACGGTTTCAAAAGCGAAGTGCGGTGGCACACAGTGGAGTAAACTACTGATGACGTATGCGAAACGTAACGGGATTTGTGACGTTGAATATGACCAACATATTACCAACTCGGTTTTTTGCGTTGAAACTCAGCAACTAGGTCGCTTTGGAGTGAAAAATTTCGGTTTGGGGGTTTCTCAGCACACCCGACAATCTGGCTATCTCAGTTAAAAACTAATGTTAAGGTGCTATATTCCTTAAACTTGGCACACCTATTGTGCAATACATGTCAGTCACTGAAATTAAATGCATTATATGATATATTCATTGATTTAGTCTTAGAAAACCAGTTGGAAATTTTACAATGTATTGTATTCATATGTACAATAAAGAAGACGTATCAAAAAATCAAACAGCATGTCATAAGACAAAATAATATATTATTGAAATATTGTGTATCGGTGATCCTGAGTACTCTTCTTTGAATGAGGCTCCACGCATGGAAACTATCATCGTAGATATAACTATCATGCACGTAATAAACAATAAATGCGTATACAAGACACATTTATGGCAAAATTGTCCTACTTAAAGGGACGCCACCTTCCAAAAAATGTGTCAATGTACGTCGTTTTGTGGTGCAAAAAATGAAAAGTGAATGGCTGCTGAACACGATTATGACATTTGTTTCTCACGAAACAGTGCTCAATTTCATAAAAATCAGTTTTTAATATTTTGCTGATGACGTCATAATGAAGGAATTTTTGGAAACAAGAAAACCTTCAACGGCTGTTATAAGTAGGATAGTGTCATGGCTAATGTATGGCCAATAGGTAAAACAAGTCGACTGTATCAACAATTTAGCAAAGAGCGACTGCCTAGCGACATCGGTTCACCGGCCACCAATTCAAATACATTGGGGGCTGGCGATGTTCAGATTGAAAATCAAACTCGAATTTCTCTGTGATTCGACCTAGTGGTTGTTTTAATTACTTAACCATACATAATTTTTCAATGCAAGCACGCAAAATGGCTATCTCAACTCAAATCTTATGTTAAGGTGGGACAGTCCCTTTAATGAGGTACTTAGGTACCAGAAGCTTCTTTCCTCTGCTTGAAACATAACACAATTACTGGTCGGATTGTCTACTTGCACCAGTTTTGTCACAGCAGTAGAGTTGAGGCCTCCCCGCCTTCCATAAAGAAAGCCGCAAAAGTAATACAAAACAATCATAATATATACATCTGACGGACTCAATGGATATCCAATCTAATATCTTATATTTTTTAGTGTGAAATGCAACGAATTTGAAATCCCAGAATTAAAATATGCTTATAGTTCCGTGACCCCCACAAAATCGTCGTACCCGTTGCGTGTTAAAATAAAAGAAGAAGCCATCATAAACATCCCGATTCGAAATTACGTCACGTGACGTCGTTTCACCTGGTAATTAGCAAGATCATTATTTATAGGTTAGTTGTGATGCCAGATCTCCACCGACTGAATCTTTTCAAATGATTCAGAATCATTCAGAAACATTTTGTGGTGTGACACGCTATTGGTCGCTCAACGGACTCCCCCTCAGTTGACACATAATGGATTCGCTCAATACAGTGGACAATTGAATCGATTCTAGCACATCATTGCGCAATGCACATACCGACCTGTGATCCATGACGCGGTCAAATTGAGTAACTAGTATGACGGTATGCTACGCTGAACGAATGGACTCTACAGGGTGATTTTTTTTTACTTGTTAAAAAGTAATAGGCCCTAGCAACACTTAAATTAAGGCTAACGCATGGCTGTTAATGAAATCTATTAATTGATGCAAAGATAGAGTACCGTTCTGGGACAATTTCCATTCCATGCACACACTTAGAGTAAACAGCGCTCCATCACTTATTTAGCCGATGTTCGAAGGTTTACCTGTCCATCTTCTTGTATGCCCGCGCAATTCTTCAGGTGGTCTTGGAGGACTTCCCTTGGTTAGACGCTCTCAAAGGATCCTTGGTTCAGCGACGCCCTGCGAAGGCGCTTCACCACCCTTTTTCCAGGTCAGTGCTCAGGGTTGCAGGTTTGGTTTCGTAACTCTGGCATGGCTAAAACCCAAACCTATGAATCACCCTGGACAAGTTCTGGCTATTTCTTCTCCCGGTCAGGCCTGCGGGTCCAGCCTGGCTAATCACTCTCGTCCTTTTCAAATTTGCTCCATCCGCCAAATCTCTTGGCTTTCCATGTGTTGTGGTACGCTATTTGCTGAGAACCATCACGGCTCGTTGATAGCGAACTTAGGCCAATCAGAACTGTTTCAGCAAGTAGCCAAGTACATCTGCCCCTGGTAACTGAAGTGCTACAAATCGAACCAATGGATGATCACTTTGAGATCTCAGACCACCGGTTGCCGCCGTGCCCAGCACACGGCTTCTTCCAGGAGGCTGCTTGGGAAACGGAGAGCAAACCTATCTCATTACTTTTTTAAAAGCCATGTATGAGCCAATTTTTTAGGAGATACCCTGAACTTCTTCTTGAAGTTTCTCCTCAGTTTTATTATATTCCTAACCGCGTCGTTCTCCCAGGATGATCATTTGTGTTAACTTTTAATAAATAAGCAGAGGGGCCATTTTGGCCCCATTTTTGGGTCATTTTCAAAATCTCACCACAGTGGGGACACTTCGTCCGTAATACTGGGAACAATAGATGACAGGAAACGATAATGTCCCGTATTCGATGGTAAATAATCATCACGTGCATGCGTTTTTTGCACGCACTTTGCACATTTAAAGTTTAAGGTCCGCCAGAGCAAAAACGCCCTTCTAACAAGTCGAAAAATCACCCTGTGACACGCCATTTTATGTTTCCTTAAAAAACGACACAATTTGCATCAATAAACTTGTATGCTCGAGATTCAGTTTTCCATAACTATCGTGAGATGTGATACTAAAGCCGTTGTTCACGCTGGATTATTTTGACGCGGAAATGTTTTATAAAACATCTTAAGATGTTTTGAAATGTTTTAGTAAGAAAGTTTTTAGTATACTTATTCTTATTCTTGCTTCCCTTAACTGACGCAACTTTTTGCAAGCGATTTTTTGAAAGATGTCTCGCAAGTTTGTAATTGTTGGTAAGAAACTATAGTTGGTTACAAGAAATTGCGGTTTGGTGGTAACTAGCAAGTAATTATGGTATAGTTAGCTTGTGATGGCCAGACTTCACCTACTGATTTTTCAGAAATCCCTGCGAAACAATCGGTCCGGGCTCCCTATTAGTCGCTCACACATAAGCGGCTTCCCTGCTTATATGAACTCAACTCCATGCCGAATTGTTTCTGGCGATTAATTTGCGCCAGTGCGATGGCAGAGTTTTGTGGGATCCATGACGCTGTTAGTTTTGGAAGGTACGTAATATGGCCGATATGCTTAAATGGACAACCGGACTCTAGACGCATATTTCTTTTAGAACGACAATTTTGTAATCATACATCTGTGTGAAAAAAGAGCTAATTTCATGTTTCCATAGACTCTTGAATAATGATAATATCGCCTAAATCAGTAACTTATTTTTATTGGAATATATCGTATATACTAAAACTTTCATACTAAAACATTTCAAAACATCTTAAGATGTTTTAAAACATTTTGCACAAAATAATCCATCATGAAAACGGCTAATACCGCATAAATCAGTAATTTATTTCTTTGAATGTATCGCATATTTAAAATTGCATACCAACAAACATTCATACCAAAACAAACATAGCTTAGAAAGATTCAGAATCTTTTCAGCGCAATAGTCTTTCGTGAAAACGGCTATTGCTTACGTCGGGGTCGCTATAGCATTTGGACAAAACATTACTTCCCTTAGCGGAAACATAATGACAACTGATGGCTTCATGTCGCACTGTCGGAAGGGGCTATGGGATATCGAGACTTGACGAAGCATTTATATGGCGACACTTTATGGGATGTCGAGGCCTCAAGAGAAAACCAGTTGGAAATCCCTCAATTTTAGTCATCTGTGTCTTCTCCCCGCCCTGTCAAGTGGGCAAGGGTGAGAACGACAAGGGCAACGTGCCAGTGGGACAGGTCTCAAGTGGCCCAAAGGCCATAGGTAGGTATCGCTGACCCATACTGGTTGTATCCAACGACCACTTCAGCAAAGCAAACCACTCTCTTTGAACTTTTTACTTCATGTGTAGGTGCTTCATCTTTTATTACGCAACGATGTAGGTGCCCACTGTTTTTGTTATCTCCGTCTCCTTCTTTAAAGCTTGAAGAATGACAAAAAGGTAGGTAGGTATGTACTTCATGGTGGGTACAAAGGTGCTAAATATTATTTTTAATAATATAATGTTTCTTGCTACGACAAAATGCAAAGACACTCAAAAGCTTTCAACTATCAATAATCTGAGAATGAAAAAACTGCGTATTGGAATCAGGATAACTAGACAACAGGGTACGGTCATAATGGCACAGCTGTAACATTCGGCATATCTGGCGCTTTGAGACATGCAGTACATTTCTTGCTGTCCTTTTCCTGCAAATGACGTCATATTACATTTTGTATACTTGTTTTTGTTGGGTATGATACGCCGTGTTATTCTTTAGTAATATGTCCAAGCTAAATATCATCTGAGCCAATTAAAATTGTTAATATTAATTGTTGTAATTAAGGTATCAAAATTACCTAAACGTTTTTTCCTTCTTTAAATGACGTCATTTGGTGGCAGCTAACTCAGCAGAAGCCACTGAATTTGAAAAAGGTGTCTAAAAAATTCGCGAAATTGGGAATTTTCAAAAATAACTTTTGATATATGCCCATGATAAAGCAAAAAACCGATTTTGACCATATGTGTTTTTCTCGTTGAGAGATCCATTCGAAAAAATTATATTTTGGGTGAACAAGTTAAGTCATATCCAAAAATTGGACCTAGCCTGAGGTCAAGTCATAGGTCCAAAATTTAAATCGAGTTGATTCTTCCTCGACACATCAAGCCCAATACAAAATGGTAAAAACCACATCGCTTCTTATCTTGAATTTGGTAAAAGAGTTATTGCAGAAAAACATACGTGACATTGGGGTCACCTTATGAGTTCACCTTGTAGAGGTCAAAGAAAAATAAAGGGTGACGTAGGGCCTTGCACGTGCACAGGAGTGGTTGAATTCCCGGTGAATTACTGGTCAAATTAAAGCGATTTCCTGTGGATTTATGCGTGTTTTTTAAAATTTTTTGCCCCCATTGACTTATAATGGGGAGGTCACGAAGCCTACCTGACCTTAGGTCATCGATATGAAAAATTCGAGATAAAACATTGTAGGCACTTATCACCGGATAATCTTCGGGGAGTTTTAAACTGTTCGCTATATAATTTTGGCTGTGGCACGACCGCAAACATGTTTGGATTTGGGGTCACTTGAACTTGACCTGGTGACCTGACCATGAAAAGACCCGAGGTCAAAGAATTTGTACAGTTATGTTGTAATTAGTTCCTTACCCAGCTGTGCCAAATTTGGTGACATGCTTGGCGTTCCGTCATTTTTCTGATATTCATTAAAAAACCGCTCGGTTGGAGGGTCGGCGGAAATCAACTCCCCTGAGTAACGCTCTAGGGAAATAACCTTTCACATAAGATCATATTTAAACATGTTTCTATGCAAGCCAAAGGCAAAACGTGGACCGGGGCCTGGCAATCGATAGACAATGGATGTGACTTTTGTATGGGTTTTGGCTTACTTTTTTTCGTTTCACTCTAACTCATCGTTATACATCGAGTTCGAAATTTCTTCCGAAACTACTGTACATTCCATAGGGTTAGCATTAGTGAAGGGATTAAAAAATAAAACTTCACGCTTTGGTGACGTCACCAAAGCTGGAAGCTGCCAATGCCCTTGACTGGGGGCCAAATTGGAATCGTGTCAGGGTCTAAGAAATAAATTATTTGCACGAGGCAAAACTTGGATATGTTCTCTGGGCGCAAAGATGACATACATTTCAACATAAAAGTGAAAGTAAAGCAAACTTACAATGCAATACGGTTACAAATAATTGAATAAACACATACAATGGGAGACTTCACAGTTTTATTTGCTTTCTGCGCCAGCGAGCAGTCGTTTCGTTTTTGTTTTACGTGGTGCCATACTATTGGTCGCTAGGCAGTGATGTCATAGTGGTCGCCGAGCGTAAGGCCGCTGAAGGGATGACACCCCCTGAACTCGTATTCGATCTAATTTTCGTGACGTCACGAAAACACATCAATAATGTTTTAAAAATCAAGCAAGCTAAGACGAAGTTTTATGACGGAAAGCGGTCTAAGATGTGTGTAAGAAGTATATTAAAAATCGGGAAAAATGTGATGATTTTTTTAGGCGTAAAAAACAAATACCAGTCCACCACCCCATTAACTGGCATTTGTCATCTAACAGAGGCAAGTTGTATGGCACCTCCATTTCTGCGGATACCCTTACCTTAAGATGAAATCTGGTGTGTGGTTTGCGAGCCGAACACACTTCACCCAATGTGGAGTTAAGATGACAGCAGACCAATTTCCTTGCTATCGGATATTAACGGCCTCGCTCGTCCTTCGCCGATTAAGGCGTCTTTCTGGTAGCTTAAGTAGACTGGCCACCAATATAGGTATATAGGTATATAAATATAAGTAGCCCACCCAACGGGCAAAACAGCTAAAGATGTGCAGTGTGCAGTGCATCTTAGGTTTAGCTTAGAATTGTCACAATCACCATCAACAGGCTATCAAACTACTTATATAATATATCATATATTATATATATATATATATTAATATATATATATATATATATATAAAATATATATGTACTAATATATATATATATATATATATTATAATATATATTACTATTATATATATATGAAGTCACAGCCACCATCGTAGCGAAAACACCTAAACCAATAAAAACACCTACCTAAGAGACATGACCTATTATACATACAACACTGACTACACTGACTAGAGTAATGTAGTGGAGTAAGTACCAGTAGACAGTACATATACAATAACATGTTTCTCAAAATTCCCAATCCCTGTGTGTCAGATATCTTATCAGACCCAGATTCGACAATGTCCAATTCCATGCCCTGACATTTATGGATTTACAACAGGCAATGTTCGGGTGGAATTCGCACCTTACGGCATCTTATGTCTAAAACTGGTCAGGTTATTGTGGATGGTTGTGTTGGCCGCATTTTTGACGCATAATCACCGCTTGGTGCGACGACATTTGTTCCGATACGTCGTAACAAAGCCTATCAAGATGACAAAGCCGTTCTAACGCGGCAATTCCCACTGGGATCGTTTCAGAAATGAATAGCATCGGACCAGAAACTCAGAACGATCTCATCTCTTGGACAGTCCACTGACCGTAGTCGCAAATAGCTCCGAATCCAATCCCATGCTCGGCGCAGCAAAGGCCACTACATTCTCTCCGAAAGGCAATCATGAGGCTGATAGCGTAGCAAGCGGTTGAGCCTCACCAGAAGTCCCTCAGATAGGCAGATTTTCGCATTTCTCTGAACTCCTGTGATATGAATTAGGAAACGTGGGATTGCAGAAAATGAAGATATTCAGGTTTTTAAACCAATTCGAACACAGCCTGATAAGTGTATTGTGGATATCAAAAGTAATTGGGTCCGACATTTACAATAGGTACCTTCTTTGGTAAAAGTATGCAACATACCTATACCTATACATACCAGTAAGACGCCTTAAACGGTGAAGGACGAGCGAGCCCGAATAAATCCGCGTCAATTTATCACCCGCCCAACGAAGGTTCGTTTTGTGCGAAGCATGCTTTTTAATTATTTTCGCCATGTGTTGTTTTGCCGTCGCAAATAGATCCGAACTAAATCGATACTCTGAACTGAATAGGTTTTGCAGCGTTATTTTAAATTTGCAATTATGAGCTTCATGTTTTGAAGGCAAAAATACATTTTGGGTGGGTATTAGATGGATTTGATTGCGCTTTACAGCTGCATCATTTGTATCGATTAGCACCCTTTGGTTTTGACGCTTCGGCGGTGTAATGAAGGAAATATGATAAATTCGGCAATGTAAATATTACAGGTTGATTTTGACAGCGAAATTCCGTATTTAAACCTAAATTTTGCATGCATTTTAGAGACGGTACATTGATATACACTTTGGTGTTAAATTCATCGCTTCACGTCCCATAGGTGCTGAGAACTGATTTAAATTGTGAAGACGTCATAAACCATGACTTTGCACTTGTATAGCCAGTAACTTTGCACGTAACACGCGCCGCTGATCGAAACATAATGCATACGCTTCGCAGATCGTTTCTCTACACATCTTTGTTCGACCCGTGTCATTGCGACTTTTGGTTGCCGATATATAAGTCCGGTATTGCAGCGATGTTTTGTAGGTAATTTCGTGAACGGAACAGGGGTGCACGCGCGCACGTGCAACGTGACCCAGAGTTTGACATGTGCAACTTTGTCAATGGTGTGGTCTCAAACCACACACCAAATTTCAGCTTAATTGGTCCAGCCGTTTCCTTAGCCTAATAGGCATCGCATAACTATTTTCTGACACCCCTGACGCGGCACGTGCCACGCGCCAGCTGACCCATCACGTGAGAAGCAGAGAAAACAAACACGAGTTGTCAATTAGTAACATAATTAGGTGTCGAGTTTGCATGAGGCTATCATGATGCGGAAAACTGCTTGTCAAATTCTCGGGTTGCGGGATTCCAAAAGGATTAACGGTAAGCTTTTTGACCAGGCGTCGCACCTTACGGTCTGGCCGGGCCGGGCCGGTTTGGGTCGGCCGCTTATGATGGGGTTGATTAATCAGCGAAAAATCCCCTATTCAATGACGGACTCGCTTTCGCCGCTTCGCGCTCGCTCGTAATAATATGCCTGGTGTAGAACAAATCTGTTCGTTGTAAGTGCAATATGCTGGGCATTAGGTTTGAGTGAGATAGTTAAATAACCCTGATATAACAAAAGTTAATGTTTTTTTAATTATTTATATTTATCTCTATTCAAGGCGATCACTTACAGGGTTCTACCCCCACTAACAGAGGTCAAGTTCAACAAAGGCAACGGGACATTAGACAGTAGGTACAGCTACAATATAAATATGAAAATATAATATATATGCTTCGCAAAACGCGCTATAAATACATACACAATACAATAAAAATGATGCCAATAACGACAAAATAAAAATAAAAATAAAAATAAAAATATAAAAACAAACCAAATATGATGCAATGTAAAGGTAAAAAGCAGCGCTCGTAAAAAACACCGTAGGCTAAAAAGTGCTAAAGAGATGCAACGTAAGCTAGTACACAGTACACAAGCTAGTTTTGGTAGCTTATGTAAGTACCCAAGGCCAAAACGATGATTACCTTGTTAACGTTCATATTAACATACATAAACAGTCATATTACTTGATTGCTGACCAAAACGTGCTTCGTATTGATGC
>VOPJ01013330.1:0-48312 GCA_014673585.1 Semibalanus balanoides
CATGTCCGAGAAGTTAGCGACGTATTCTGCGATGGACATCTTAATCTCACATCTTTATCTCTCTTTATCTTCTGACTGCTCGAACCGCTGCAAGTGTCATCAAACCACTACAGTTGTCAGCCCCAATGCCAACCGTTTGGGGGTCGTGGGGAGACTGCTGCGATTTCTTGGCGTCGAACGTCCTCGGCAGGGGACACGTCCCTGTCAGTTCCGCTGGTGGCTGGCGGCGGGAGAGAGAGAGAGAGGGGGGGCGTGTCCAACTTAGATTGGTCGTGCCTGGCAGTGGCACGGCCAGCCATTGATCAGCGCCAGCGGCTGTGTCGCCATTTGTTACGCCCGAACAAAAAGTCGTCACCGCTTAGTGTCGCTGGTCCCGTGGCCGGGCGCGGCGCCGACCGAGAGGTTCGTCAGCTGCCTGACATCTGCACAGTGACGGGTCGGGGTCAAATGTGTCCGACACGATATTTTTGTCTCTTAATTTAGTTTTATTTGCTTATTTTCTGTAACTTGTCAGGACAAACTTGCGATCGGCATGTATCGCTTGCCGGGAAATCATAGTACAGGCGCATATCCAGGATTTCGGTCAGGGGGGGGGCGCACATATCCAAAAATGGGCGCGTCCATGGGCACGACCTAGGCCTAAGGGGGGGGAGGGGGGTGCCCTAGCTCCCCTCACCTAGATCTGCGCCCGAGATAGTATTGTTTATAATGTGTTCCGCAGCAATGTGCATCACTATGGGCTGATACATACAAAATAATGGATAGAAATAAAATATACGTTATAAAAAGGTCTTAGAAGAATAGAAAAAAGTGATTACAAGTATGATCATTTAATGGGCTTCATGATAAAGTTTTAACGCTGTTTACGTAAACGCCAACAATGTTTGTCTATGGTTGTTGGTTCTTACTTCTTGGTCGTCTTATATTGAGAACGAAAACAAATCATCTTATCCTACTTCCCGGAATTACGTAATAATTAAACAGCATGAATAAACACAACTACACAAACATACAAGGTCTTGGATTTGTGTGCGACATATCCCTGCTGTCTGCCTGAGGTGGATACAATCAAATCACTTCATATCCCTGCTGTCTGCCTGAGGTGGATACAATCAAATCACTCGATATCCCTGGTGCGTCAGATAGTGACGGGACGTCAGAGTGGCGGGGCGGAGCACGGTCAGGGTCGAGCCGTGTCCCACCACCGCTGACCACCAGCCAGTCTCTGGAGACCCCGCACAACCGTCCAATTACTGGCGGTGGCCGGCCGCGCCGCGCCAGGTGGCCGCCAGGTATACCTACCTAGTGAGGCCGGCCAGCGCCGCCGGCTGATCCCCACCTGTCACGTGTACAGCGCTGCGCACAGGCTTATTGCGCGCCGATCGGACTCGTTAGCATTGATTTGCGCCGCGCGCGCGACTGAGGCGCAAGCGTTGCCCCGGCGACTGGGCTCTTGACGTCAGCGGCCCGAGAATGGAGGCTGATCAAACACCGGACGCTAAGCATATTTGGTGGCCACGGTCGAAGATATTGCAGTGAGATTGCTTCATCGTGACAAGGGATGCAATTATCCCAAATACTTAGGTGATTTTTTTTTGGCTGGATGCTTCCCGTTCCTGGTATATATATATATTAATTAATTTACTATTTATGTATTCATATCACAAGCGAACAAATGGTTCATATATTGTCGATTCATTCCACGTTGTGATTTAGTCATTGATTCGTAAAAAACGCCGTCCAGATGAGAACGTACAGGCGGAGGCGAAGATGAGTACATTTAGTCATGCAGAAACACATATATCGGTCACGGACGTTAATACAGATGTCTAAACCAGATGATAAATGTTGATACAGATGCAGAAATAAATTCTAAATTATCTTTGCACCAAAAATTATATGTCAAATCAAAGATGATTTTGTAGAGCGGCGAGAAGATCTGGTAACATACGAGCAGCCGAGGCGGCTGCCAGAAGGTTGTTCCAGGACTGAGCTGCACGGTATGAAGAAGTACTGCGAGCTAAGGGAAGCCGAAACGGAGGAAGTTGTAACTCGCCACTGGCTGTTAAGCGCGAGTACTCGCTGAAGACACGGCCGAACGGCCCTCGCCCCCAGCCCTCTCCCAACCCGGGCACACCGATGCGCACCAAATAACCACTGGACACTGGACCAGATCTTATTCCGGCCAGATGATAATGGCCTGTGGCTGGCAACTTTCTCAGAGCACGTGAATTACTTGGTAAGAGTTACTTTGTATTATCGTTCACGTTACAACATAAATATTTGAGGTGCTTCAGTGGGTGGTATTGCTCATCCTGTTTACTATGAATTTTATGCCCCGGGCCTGAGTCATTTACAACATAGCAAAGACCGAAAGCATGACCGACGAATGTGCATGAAGCACCACAACGACAGTGAGCCCAGTGGTTTCAAAGTCTAACTATTCTGATAATGTGGTCATCATCAGTGGTTCCAAGCTACATTCACTCACTCGCGGCCAGCTGCACGACCATCTGCAGGTTGTCCCCTACAGCAATCCGCACGTTGGGCATGTGCTAATAAAAAACCATCACCCAGGGGCTTACACGTAGGGAACTCATTGAAGTTGGGGGGCAAAATTGTCAAAATTTTGGATGTATAGAGCTCATACCTCTGTCGTAGTACAATGCTGTTTTTTTTCGACAATTTTGGCGACAAACCGATGCGAAATTGCTAAAACGATTTTTCCCAATCCGCAGACAAGCCATTTCGTAGAAACTATGTCCAATTCCACGTGCTTTTAACTAGCTTCGTTCTGTGAATTTTGCATTTTCTTTCCTCAACACGCTATAGGGTCTTTTGCAAGTTCCCATACAGCTTTATAACAACTAGTTTCTCGACAAAAAAATGTCATGTAAGGTCAACGGCACGTTCACTAAAATCGGTATATTTCTACACATTATTATGACGCAGCACGTGCTAAATTTTTCCCAGTGAGTGATACGATACATTCACTTGATGATACGCGACCAGCGTAGCACGTGTAGTGCAAAACGTTCTGTCCGCTGTCTCTGCCTCCGTCGTTCGGCTCTGTTGTCACGCAGTGGAATCGACAAAAGATGCACACGAAACCGTTCGTATAGTCCTCTCGCGCGCGCTCGGGCTCCATCAGCGCCGTATCGACGGGCCAAGAATAGTTTCAATAGATTTTCACCTGCGATGTCGCAACGCGAGCAGACGCGGAGCACGGATGCGGAGACAGACAGTGGACATTGACACTAACGGATCCGCGGTAGCTACCCAGTGATTCAGACCGCGACAATGTTCTTTAAGCTGGCACTGACTTTCTACGCGTGGCTTCCCTGCAGACAAAAAGCAACCGACACATCGCCATCGCCAGGAACAGCGGACCAGTTATATCCGTGTCGTATAGACGCAGCTGAAAGTCTACGATTACCTGCTTCGTTCTACATCACGTTTTCCACGAGAGAGTGCATTTATTGCGACCGGTGTGGAAACAACCGCATGCGCTCAGTCGGGTGCGGGTCGTCCGAACTGAACATTGGTAGCACGAACATTCAGTCGTGTACACCATGTACACCACGTTTCACGTCGATACGTATTGCCAACACTGACCCGACCGCAAACCCCCTTTCCAATTTACCACCACTACCCCACATGACCATATAGGCTGCCAGCTACCCGCAGGACGTACCCACAAACATAGAAAACATTCGTCATCCTAATGGTCTACCATATGAAGATAAGCTCATTCGTTAAGCCGGTGAAATGCGTGGCTTTAATGTGTTGATCTTCTGCTCGAGACTCAGACTGAGGTGCCCCATATTTGTTCAAGCATCTCAATTCGCATTGAAAAATCGCAATTTATTAAAATTATGTCACCCGCTAACTACCCACTACAATATACATCCAAATGATAGCTTGTGCTACCAACTACTACCCAAGTGGGTAGTAACTACCCGCATCTGGTGGGTAGGTGGGTAGAAAAGTGGCACGAGCGCTGAGAGGAGTAGATAAGAGTGCGCACCCTCTATTGTGGGAAGTACTATTCAGACAGGACACAGACCCGAGGGGATCGGCATCAGCGACCCGTTCCCAGGCGCGGGACCCGACTGGTTTCTCATACGCTCGGAACGCGTGAATTTCTCTGCCACGACAGGGTGATTTCAAGACTCACAAACCAGTGTGCGAGGCCGCAGATATGGCCCCCGCTCAAAGAGCAAGTTAGGGGGCAGTGCTTTGAACGCCCGCATGCCGCGCCAGCGCGGCCCCCCGGCTCCCTAACGCCTAGCCTTATACCTAACTTAATAACGGAGAACACTCCGAATTCACCAGAGAATACAACTAACGCGACAGAAGAGGCGAAAAAAAAAAACAGATTAAGCAGTGACTGCTGTTTAGCAATACACTCTTCTAAATCAAGTTCAAATAATATGCCAAGTATGACTACCGGTTTCGTGTATCCAGCCCTTATATTTCGAATGCTGAGAAGGAATTGCACAGTTTTTCTATGAGGATACCCATAGTCGCTATTTTTTTATTGCATAAGAGTACATAAGCAAGCACAGTTAGGGCGATTTATCGCACGGTTAGACATATGGTGCTCCCGTGTGCAGCGCCCTTTAAAATTACTCTCCCAAACTCCAGGATGTCACTCTCAGGCGAGTTTCTTGCTCTGTGTGGCAGATGAGGACTTGTTGTTCCCATGGGTGAAAAACGCAGTCTGACGGGTCTATATATTCTCTGTCCACTCTAGTAGGCGCGACATCGCACGGCCGCCCCCTCCGATCACTCGCCTTGCCCCCTACAGCACACAGGGACACGATTGCCAAGATCTCGGCCAGGATTCAAACTAACTCCAGTACCCCAGCTGCTAGAGCAACGTCCGCGCGTGGCTGAAGAGGCGACAGAGCTCTTCGCCACGAGGCATTACCAAACTACACTTGCACGTCAGGCCGCATGGACAGTGAGGGTTACGTGAAAGGGCTCGAAACGAGTAGGGCAGCAGACACTAGCTCTTCACGTCGAGTCGTTGTGGTCTTATTTAGAGCCACGCGAGACACTGCAAGTTAAAGCTCCGAGAGTCGGGTTTATAAGTTAAATTAAGTTCAGCACACACACATACCGTGCAGGCCAGCCTGTGCGACAAATGTCGGAGGGGTACCCGTCAAAGCGACTTCTCGTGCTCTCTTGTACTTCTTAAGTACGCTGTCCTGGACTTATGCCGATCCACCATTTCATGCGCGTATCTCAAGGCGATTCGATATGCCATTCATGGGTTCGATGCCTGCCCGGGCCGTTTCCCTAGTTCCTCTGAGACCGCCAATCTTTGCCGTTGACTCTCAGCTTCTCATCACGTTAGACCACGCTGGAAAGGTCCTTCAATACCATCACTAGTTTTGATACAGTTCATGATGTCCGACTAAGGTACGCTCAAATTACTCACCCGCCCCAAGTTGATCTAACATAGGTGAGATGTAGTCAAATGTTCGAGCACCAGTTTGCTAGTTTTTGAATTCTGTGCCAAGTGACAAGCTGCCAGCTCCGCCCCAGATTGAGAGGCAGTTGTTAATGATGTGCCCGTGGAGAAACTCTGTTGAGCATGGAATATGAATCTGGGCGGGGTTTTTTGGAGTCAGGAATGGGGATGCTACCGGCGAAACTTTCTGTAAAGTGAAAAATGCGACGTTTGCTCTATAAGAGCTGGACAGTATTATTTCAACTCGAAGACACTGTGAATATGCTCCTCTCAGGATAATGTAACGTCAAAAACCATTGCGAGCATCTTCAGCGGGCGGCGGGGAGGAGACAGGATGCGGCTGGATATGCTGATTGAGAAGGAACTGGTACGTTTTAAAGACTGTGAGGTGCCGACAAGAAGAATAGTTATTTCGGTAGGATTCATTTTTAAGGAGTTATAGATTATAAGTAGGATTGTATAGCCATCAGTGTCTCTTCCTGGCGATATTTCAAAGCGCTGAGCTGGTCTGGAGGAGAGGAGTCTAATAAGGATGTGTCATCAGCATAGGATACTAAGTGCCTGCGAGGCGGGGGATGCAAGGTCGTTTGTGGAAATGTTTAAGAGGATCGCGCCTACCGGCGCAGTTAAAGGGATTTTTTTTCCCAGAAAAAAATAATTACATGGTCAAACGTACTTATAAAGTTGGTAGAAGTCCCACGTTAGCCACAGTTTCTTGGCATTCTGCATGACCTCTTCTGTACGCTACAAATGGGCAGGCAGACAGTGCCTGTCTGTTTGGGGCAGAGCAGCTGATTATCAGCAGAGCAGCTGAATATCAGCAGGCACGTAGCCAGGACTTTTCTCGGGGGGGGGGGGCACGTCGGAAATATCCCATTTTACTCCTCAGCCATATGCTGTTGATTTGATCAGGGGAAGGGGGTTGCCATGGCCCCCGTGCCCCCTCTTGGTTACGTCCCTGATTATCAGTTAAACCGTGTCCAAAGGGCTATTTACTTCGCAGCTCGTGTAGTGACCGGCGTCAGTCGCCGCGCTCACATCACGACCACTCCTACCTTAAACTCCCTGCACTGGTCGATAATTGTGAGCTTGTCGAGGAGCGCGACTGCATGAAGGTGTACGTGCGCTTCTAATGGAAATGTTTCACCTTTGCATTGGTTTTAAACTAAGAAAGCCATTATCTTGTCCCGTTCTTCAAATGTCTGAATTACAACGTTATTTTGCAAAAAAAAATCAACCGTTTTTAAGCAATTTAATTTATAATTTGAAAAAGCATCCAGGCTGGTGCAGCTGCTGATTGGCTGACAGCTTCAAGACAAACTTCCAAGATAGTTGGTCCTGGAAGAAAAACGATTAGCATTTTTTTAACCTTGAATGAATCACCTGCTGCTATTACGATGACAAAATACTTGTATGTGTTCAAGTGCACCAGAATTGTCTACAAAGATTGTGCCTATTCTCTATAGCTCTATAGAGCCCAATAATGACATCATTGCCCCCCAAAAAAAGTGTTTTATTAAGTTAAGTGACTTTTTCAGAAACAAATCACCATCGTTTTTAGCAGCACTTATTTCATATTTCTAATAGGTACAACGGACATATATTTGACAACTTTCAGAAAGGTGAAACATTTCCTATAACGATACAGACGCCCCCGCGGCCGTCCGGTCGATGTTTACGCGGCGATCTGACGTAGCGACGCGCGAGATCCACCTAACGTGCACCGAGCGGCTCCATCTACCGAGAGTGCGGCTCGCCAGCACTCAGCACCATCACCAAGTATATTGCGTACCGATCCGCCTCGGAGTGGAACAGTCTGCCGTGCGAGGCAACCAATGCGCCCAATGTCAACAATTCAGAGTGACACGCCGTCGATGGACCGTGTATTGCAGCGCAAACTAGGTACACATTAGCTTCAATCTGCTCTGAGATACAATATATGCTAGTCCTGCTTTCTACACATTGGTCCTTCACTCTTTTTCAATTTTGAAATCGACGTCTTTGTCTTTTGATTTTTTAGCGTTGTTTTGCGTGTACGTTGTTTTTTGTGTGTGTTTGGCCACTTGCCTGATTCTACTGTCCTTTATTTATCATTCATTGCCATTTGTCTTTACATTTGGCTGTGTTTATAACTAAGTTTCTTGTTGTACATTGTATTTTGTCTGACTTATGTGTCCTGAAAGAACTGTGCTCGCACGGACGAACATAAAATATAAATGAGCATCTTCAGTGGAGTGACATTTGCGGTAGTTATAATTTATATTGCGTGGAAGTCAGGATATTATCGCTAATAAAATGTTTAATAACCTGATCACTGATGGCATACGACATTTTTGCAGTTTTTGACAAGACTGTTATTATGGAGATTGGTCTGAAACTACTGGCTTCCTCACGAGATCCATGACATTCGATAATAAACACGTCAGCCCGACACAGCCTTCTGTGCTCTGACGCGGTGGGGGGTATGCACAGAGTCGAGAAAAACATGCGTTTATGCTGACACGTTAGAGAGCGTCGACCAAAGACTGAGAGTGCACAAGCTAGCAGGGATCTCGATCTGGCCAGTACTCATGCGGAAGCAACATGTTGAGAGTAGCGGCTCTTCCAGGACGGCGGCAAGAGGACGAGCGCGCAGCTCGTCTCCGCATTAGTACACATCGCGTCCCATACCTGGATCCGCACGCGCGTTCCAACGCGCGTTGCCGAAGGCATCTTGGTCGTCGCAAGAGCTCGATTGCGAAGTGGTTGAATTACTTGTTCTGCCGACTGTGTAGTGTTTGCGCTGATGCGCAAATAGATGGCCGAACTTACAGACTCATACTTTAAACTTGAATAGTTATGATAGTGCAGTTATGGGTTTCAAATGGTAGCAATCTAGGGCTATGCTTCATGTTTGCAGGCAAAAAATCATTTTGGGTGGGGGCATATAGATGGAGTTGATATGTCGGCGCTTCTAGCGAGCGCGCATGCGATCGTTGTGTCATCGTGCTAGGTCACCGCTTGTAGTTTTCGATTCAAGCGGGGAGCTACGGCTGTTGTTCGACGCCGTTGGCAGTCCTCTGAGATACGGAGGAATACTGATAAAATCGCTGCACACAGCGTAAACAATTACCAGGGACAGCTTTTAACAGTAAAATGAGCTGCATCGCCAAACTCTCTCAATTTGTTCTCGAATGCATTTCTCAGTACTGTACATTCGCGGTCCGTACAACTATTCCGCGCTGTGTGCGTTTCATCGCTTGTCAGCATCCCATAGGGACTGAGCACTGACAACTCCATCTTAAATTGTTGGAACGACTCATAAAGACTATGAATTTTGCGTCTTTGCTATAGCCTAGTAACTAGGTGCATCGTACACAGCGCCGCTGTATCGACATCATCAGTGCTATGTTATCGCCGACGGATTCTACTCGTGACCACCGGCCAGCGCGCGCAGCAGACGTTCTGGGTGTCGGTGAGTATCCTTGTGATCGCCCTCGACTTTTGGTCTGCGTTGAATATGAGCTCGGCCTTGCTTTGTCGCAACGCTCTCGGCGCGGTGTGGAATAAGTGCGACGGAGTAATTTATATTATGTGGACGGATGAGCGAGTGTTGCGAGGGCACAGCGTCAGGCGCACGTGCAGTGTGACCAGAGTTTTTATCCTGTGCAACATTGCCAAGATGGTGGCTCCAGTTCCTCAACACCAAATTTAGCTTTATAGGTCCAGTCGTTTCTCAGAACAGCAGGATAATAACTTTCTGACACCCCTGACCGCGCACGTTGTCCACGTTCGGCCGACGTGGACCGCGGAGTCCACTCACTCACATGAGAGATCAATACATGTGCGCAAAATAGCGGATCCATTATGCTCAGTTTGCATGGGGCTATCATATGGCAAAGACCGCTTGTCAATCGGGGACGTAGCTGGCCGCGGGCCTCCGTAGTGAAGCTGTAACGTGACTTGCCTCAGCGGTCTAGTCTAGGGTCCCGCCTCGCACCGTCCCGGGTTCTTCCGCTTTAGTATACTGCAGAAGAAATCCGTTATTCAATGAGGATCGCTCCGCGCTTCGCGCTCGCTCGTAATTACTGGCACTGCAAAACACTTTCGCCGCACGGCTGCTATGGGCACTACAAAGCCCGACAGCTTGGCTGGCAGACATTTCACGGAGCGCGGCGGACAGTTCTGAAAGCGCAATCTCACGAAGCGTCAGCCCAGCTGTCGTCACGCAGGATGGTCTGGGACTGGCCAACTTGGGGAGGTGCCCTGGGAGGGGGGGGGGGTGGCCTGGGAGAGGGGGAGGCACAGCGCTGTCACCGACTGCTACCCAGCGGCGATTTTTGGCCCGACATCGGCAAAGTGTCGGTTTAATAAAAATATTCACCTTTTCCCACAACAATGAAGTTATTACTTGAATTCAACAAACGAGACCAAAAAATATTTTAATTCATCATACTTTTTTAATTCATCATACATCGCATACAAACTTCCCTACTGAAAGATATTTCAAGCTAAAGTTGATAAGTGTTTCACACTTTTAGCGACCGGTATTTGCTAGTACTTCGGATCTCATCAAACTGCGGGCTTTTCCCGTATTGCTTTTTTACGCAATGGAGCGGAAAATATATTTTGTGTTCTCATGCATATTGTGATTATTATGATATGCCCGCCGATCCTCTACAATTAACAGCCATTGAATAAAAGGGTAACCAATTTAGCGGTTTATCCAAAGCATATTTACAGCTTCCAGCCACTCTGATATTTTTGTCAAAGCTAAGTTTAGTATTTTCTGGTGTGATTCTGGATTATGATGCCTGAACAGTATCATCTGCACAACAGTATCATCGTGCCCTGGGCCTTCTTATTCGGACCTTCCAGTCGGCTTTCCCCAGATGCAAACTGAACAAGCAGGCAATAAAAGCCGCTTATAATGCAAATATTCGGTCGATTTTAGAGTACTGCTCAGTCATCTGGGGTGGGACAAGGCAGGTTTACTCGTTCGCGTTGAGAGAATTCAACACAAGTTTTTAATTTGTGCGTTGGCCACAACATTCGAGCCGAATGCATGTCCTTAGACTCTGAACCGCTGCTTGCTTTTTACAACATTCGGCACTTGTACGCGGACGTGGTTCAGAAGCGATATCATGGTTTTGTATGTAAGCTTTTAAGGGTTTTATCTCATCAGCTCATCTCTTAGACTGTTTTGGCATCCATGTACCTGCCAGAGCGACACGGCGTGCACCCGTCACGCTGTTTAGTGTACCCTCTGCGAGATCCAGATGGAGCCGTGTGAACACTGTGGTGAACGCCGAACGGTTTGTTTGTGCGCGGCCCACGGCTCATCAACGACCTTGTGCGGCTTTTACCACAGTGTGACGTCTTTCATGATACCTTGGGCCAGCTGAAGCGTCATATTGTGACATTAACATCAACACTATAACCTGTGATTTGATTTAAAGTGTAAGTGAACATGTATTTATTGATTGTGTGTTTAGCTTTGGATATTTTATCTGTATGACTTCACCTGTCATTGGGCACCGCCTGTTTGGTGATGTAATAAAGATACAAGATACAAGATACAAAGAAAGAAACTGACATCTTATATCAAGATCGGTCGGTATCGTTCATTTATATATACGATAAACTGTTAACAGGAGAGGACCAATAATCGANGGATCCATCTAACGTCAGGGACGTTGAAGTCGCCGGCGACGAGCAGGCAACGGTCGGGGTAACGCTGCACCACCGCAGCGTTACCCCGTAAAAGTAATAGTTTGAATAAACTATTACTTTAACTATAGTTTGCTTTTTAACTATGCAAACTCAACATCACCATTCCGTCAGTAATCTTTACAATTAAATGAGTATGCAGTTTATTATATTGTCAACATTTTTTTTTTAATTATCAATACCGTAAGAATGGCTCTGGGTCGATTTTGGGCCGTAAAAGTTAAATGACGTTACCCTATAACACATATGAACGTTTCAAGGTCAAGTCTCGGCGAATTCGGACGCAGCTCGACTTTGGGCGCGATGCTTGGACACGTAACAGTTGCGCCAAAACAGGATGAGGGCAGCCATCTTGAATTTAGTGCTGAGCCAATTATTGGGACCAACGTTTTGGAGTCAGACGAAAATAGAAAATGTTTTTTTGTTCTCGATACATAGCTTTAGGGTTAAATTTGAGCAAGAGCATATATATACAATCATGTATACATGATTGTTAATTCCCAGCATTCATTTGGGTTGCTTTTGAAAAATTATATAGAGGTGGAACTATCCATTTAATCAGGCGCGGATCCAGGGGGTGCGTAGGAACCCCCTCACCCTAAGCCAGGTCTTCCCTATGGCGCGCCCAGAGGGTGCAACTGTTTGTATGGCGCCCCTCCCCCTGACCTAAATCCTGGATCTGCGCTTGCAAAGGAATTAGTTCACCTTGATTTTTTTTTTCAAACACGATTTGATTATATTTTGAAATACAACTTCTTTTCATATTATCAAAAATAGCCATGCATCGCGCCGATTCATTACAGAAGGACGTACAACATTGATTTTATCAAAACTATATGCGTACTCTGCAACGTCAAACGAAAGAATCAAATAGCTCAGCCAATCAGATTCGATAGTAGTCGCGTAAGATTACTGTTTTGCCTCCCGATGGCCCACATTCTTGATATTCTTTGTTTTTGGCCCACATTCCTTCGACAAAAAGTGAAATATATTCGGCTGGAGAGCCTTTTCAGTCCAGAAACTTGAAGCTAGGGGTTTTTTCAACACGGGCTACAAAACTGCTATCTCAGTTCAAAAACCCATGTGAAGGTGAACTATTTCCTTTAATTCCCCTCCCAATCAGCACTCAACACTGCTAATAAATCATCGATAACATCTGAAGTGCAATTTTTACCATTCTGATATCATAATCGGGCCAGCTTAACGGAAACCTGCCACACGAACCTAGTTGAGTAGTATCAAGACATATCGGAGTGTGCATTGATAAATCGATCAAGCACAGCGTGTCAGATCTCAGATCTCCACTCGATTTGTCCTTCCGGCGGCTCGCGAAGCTCGGTGTGGGGTGGTCTTAGGCTCTCAGGCGTCCCACTCTCAAATACCTACTCAAATATAAGCCATGCGACAGGATGACTCTTAAAGGGACACTGCCACCTTGACATGATATTTGAGTTGATATAGCCATCTTGCGTGCTTGGCATTTAAATTATGTATGGTATAAGTTAAAACAACCACTGAGGTCGAGCCAAAGAGAAATTTGAGTTTGGGTTGACATCTGTAACATCCCAAGTCCCCAATGTATTTGAACTGACATCCCCAGTCCCCTGATCCGATGTCGTCGTCTCTCTTTACTAAATGTTGATTACACTGTTGACTTGTTTTACCTCTTGCCATACATTAGCCATACACTAGTCATATTTATGGCAGCGTGAAGGTTTTCTTTATTCCCCAAAATTCCTTCATATGACGTCATCAGCCCAAATATTAAATATAAACTTTTTTTATGAAATTGAGCACTGTTTGTGAGAAACAAATGTCATAATCGTGTTCGGCAGCAATTACTTCACATTAAGTACCACAAGCAGCGTACATTTGATAACTTTTGGGAAGGTGGCAAGTGGTCATATTCAAAGCTTCGTATAATGTTAGTTTCCTTTATATCTATTCGGGAAGTCCCTTCATTGTTCCCCGGACGTTTTGATAAAAGTTGACGCAACACTCCCAAACAGACCCACTGGTGCCTTACACGGTACACCCGCATATAACAAATATATCAGATTTGGTCAATTGGGTAGTCTTAACTAGGCCCTGAAGACGGCTGTGATAATATTTTGCCTCGCCGAGGAACGGTCACCGAGTTATAGCCTCCGGCAATATCGAGAGGTCACGCTGCAAGACTTTCTTTGATTGCCCATAACTTGTGATTAAACGACCTTCAACCCTAAAAACGATATACCAATGAACATGATGATGCAAGGAAGCTTTTGGCGATCTCTCTTTTGTGTTGAATTGTGTGAGGCTGGAGACCACACCTCTGGCAATGTTGCACAGGTCAAACTCTGGGTCACGCTGCACGTGCGCACGGTGCACCCCTGTTCCGTCCACGAAATTACTTCGTGCAGATACGCAGCTATATCTCGCAACAAAAGTCTGCAAATACGAATCAAAACACGAGTGCGTAGAGAAACGATCCGCCCGGCGTAATGCACTTGTGTCGATCAGCGGCGCGGTGGTTACGTGCAAAGTTACTGGCTATACAAGCGCAAATTCATAGTTTATGACGTCTTAAATTAAATCAGTGCTCAGCATCTATGGGAGGGAAGCGATGAAACAAACACCAATGTGTGACCAATGTACCGTCTCTAATGCATGAAAAAAGTTAATGGTTTTAATGCAGTACATCGCTGTTTAAAATCCGCCTCAATATTTACATTTGCCGATTTATTGATATTTCCTTCATTACACCGGCGTACGTCAAACACCAAAGGGTGCTAAACGATAAAAAATGTGCAGCTGTATAAGCGCAAATCAAATCCATCTAATAACCACCCAAATGTATTTGCCCACAAACGATGAAGCTATATTGCAATATAAAATTAAACGCTGCAAAACTATTTAGTTAAAGTATCGATTTTAATTCGGATCTATTTGCGACGGCAAACAACACGATAGCGAAAATAATTCAAATGCATGCTTTGCACAAGACGAACCTCCGTTGGACGGGTGATAATGGACGTGGATTTATTCGGACACGCTCGTCCTTCGCCGTTTAAGGCGTCTTACTGGTACAAATAGTATATTAGATGTTCTGCTCCTCAAGGCTGCCCCTATTCTTACACCAATATGTAAATCCATGCAAAATTTTGGAATGATCAGTCAATATCTTAAGATCGCAAAAAATGCACGTTTTTGTGCACATTGTGTCTGACCGGTATGTATAAAGCAATGGGAGCTGGGGCAGCTGAAGAACTGGCCCCACTCAGAAAATTGTTCAACTATTATTCCTAGTGGTTTGCTTGGCTATTGATATACCATCATTGTTTAAACTTATACACTCGCGTAGTATTCCTATACTCGCACATTCGCGCAAAAAATCGCTAACGGGTGTAATACAGATGTATTAAAAGAAAAGGACATACTCTTTAAGCATCGGACGGCGCTCTTTGATCACTGACGTCCTCAAATCTTCTCCCGAAATCGGGGTGAGGCAACGGGAGGAGGTTGAAGGAGTACGCTTATAATGTGGCTGATATAATTATTCTTGTCAACATAAGCCCAACCTTCGACACAAACAGCTGATACCGCCTCTAAACTCCTCTAATCGTTCCCGTGGCGGCCCCCATAACGCTGCTCTGGGCTGTTTCAACTTCTCTTAACTCCTCCCGGGAGTAGTTTACTACTGTCTATTGTCCATGTTCATTGTATCACTGAAGTTATTTTTTATCGATTAACTTAAAACCATGAGTCATGAGAACAATCAAACCTCTAAACCTCAGTGTGCCTAATGAAGTTCGTACGTAACAGTTGCATCGGACGTTACATTTTTATTATTGCTCTCGGTTACAAATATAAATGGTATGGTACAAATAAGATGGAGTCTTATTGGCAGAGATAACACCAATCCCCCACGGACATCACTTTTTTAGAAAGAAATGCTAAAAAGCGCAGGAAAAACGGTGAAGGATATTACTTGTAATTTCATACATAGTCCAGCGCTGGGAAGCGTGGTACTAAAGTTGCAAAAAGTTGCGACCTTAAGATTGGCTCTGATTTACTTATAATTTGGCACAAATATTCGGCTAGATGAGTAGAACAGGGGCAGCCTTGAGGAGCACTACATTTCTAACATTTTGAAATCACCATGTAAGCCTGGATCACTCTAGTGTCCAGTCCCTTATTAGACCATTGTCCCTTTTGTATCGGAAAAGAACACTGATTGATTTGCTCCACATAGCAACGCATTTTTTTTTCTGGATAACTAGGCCCTAAAATAGAAGGGTTCTACATATAATATATATTATATGTATTAGCCGTAGGGCACCAATACAGCCACTCAATGTGATTATGTGAACCTAACTCAAAGGCAAGGATAAGGAAACCAGACCCAAAGCTAGCAGAATGAGGGTAATCCAATGTGTTTAAATACGGTATAGGAATCTAGGATTATTCATCATCGAGATCGATATAATTTATACCACAGGCAACCACACCACGGTCACAATCGTGATAATCTGTGATTCTGTGAGTCACAATGTGCACAGTGCATAGGCGTACCCAAGGAGGGAGGGGGGGCAAAAGGGGCAATTGCCCCCCTTGAAGGTCCGTACGTGCCCCCTTGGCCAATGGGCCCCCTTTGTAAATAGGGCCCGAAGGGCCCTATTTTCTCTCTAATAACCACGCGAAGTGTGGTCTTTAGAGTGTTTGGAGCACATCAGAGGCTCTTCAGAGGTTCTTCATATATTTTTTAGGTCAGAGTACCCCCTTAGGCGGCCAGAGTGCCACCTCAGGCGGCCAGAGTGTCTTCTCAGTGTGGGCAAGAAGGCCTCCTCAGGCGTGCGTGCCCCCTTGACCCATGTGCCCCTTTGGAATTAGGGCCCGAGGGCCCCTATTTCCAATCTAAGACCACGCAAAAGCGTGGTCTTAAATAAATTCAGAGCACTTCAGTTTTTTCCGAGGTTCTATCGGTCAGAGTGCCCCCTCAGGCGCCTCTGAGGTTTCATGGATGCAGAGCAACCAGGAATAAGAGAATAACAGGGATCGGCGACTCACAGTAGCTTGTATGGAGAGAAGGCGACCAGTTTATTGTGCAAATATTTATAAATTAGCAGAAATGTGCTCGTGACATCGTTCCGGCCTGATATCAACTTTCAGGAGAGTCGTTTCAGGAGAGTCGTTATGATGCTCATCACAGCCATCCAATTTATATGTTTCAGGAGAGTCAGCAATCTTCTATATTTCAGACGGAGTGAGTGAGACCGCGAAGCGGTCTCACGAATGTAGTCTTACAGATGGGCCACAATCCGTCTTCATCTTGCTTGCTTGCTTGCTTGCGTGGGTTTCAGGGATATATACCGTTTCACTGCACTGGTTATGCAAAAGTATACACTGATAATTTTATCGTAAAATAACACATGGTATAGGCTACGTGAAATATTTGAACAAACAACGAAACTGTCATTCATCCATAATTAAAACAATCAATACCAGCCCCGAATGCTAGCACGTGCTTTTACTTCGGAATTCACCTTCACAGGTGAGATTTACATAATAAAGGCAAATGGATTTCGTTTGACGTTATGGAATCGAAAACCCTTGGTTATGGATACAAAACCCATACCATTTCTGAATCAGCATAATTATAGGAAGGTTTTGGATAAAAAAATACATATATTTTGTCATTATATACAAAAAAAAAATACAATCTACCACAATATACAAAAATCGGCTTCTCTTCCTGGCATAGAGATCTAATATACATATCCATAGCATAGAGATATATATGCATATAGATCTCTATGCTCCTAAGGTAATATCTACCTTATTAATCTGGAAACGTTAGTTAAATCTGCTTTCAAGTGGTTGTTATGGCACATTAGCTGCTCGAGCGAAACCCTGATTTTTCTGCATATGCTGCGCTGTTTGTGACATTCATTCTGAAGCCTTTCGAATTAAAATTACGAAAACGCTAACGGTTACGATTAGATACATATCATACCTGGTTTAAATCGTGCTTTTAAGTGGTGTAGTGCTCGGAATTCAGCCGTAATTGTTTGCTGCGGTGCGTGTACGTCTACTGTCCCCTGCCGACAGGAACCATAAACGTAATATTGGCCTTGTTCCAATGCTCAATTATGAACAGGTACACCAACGTTAGATTGCATTGGTTTTTAATGTTCCAGGGTTGTTAATATCCAGGTTAGGCCTTGTTTTAATGCTCAAATCGATATTAAAATCATTGCGCAACATTATATTGCCTCGGTTTCATTGCTCTGCGCCCATGGTTTCATTGTTTGTTTATTTTGGGTTTTAAGGCGCGTCGCACTTGGATCAGATTTTTTTATTTGCGCCATGCGCTTGGTTTTGATGGCCTTGGTTCAATGCTCCATTAATACCAACTCATGGGCTCGCAAACATTAGATTAAGCATAGTGGTTACATGTTTCGGTACCACGCCATTTTTTCAAGTGGTGCCTCTGTTGTCAGTATTGTTAACATTCCTATAGCATGGAAAGTGTAATCTTCGGACATGACTGGGGTATGCATTTTTTCAAGTTGTGCCTAATTACGCACCACTTAAAAAATACATCCAGTGTGTTCATTATTGTTAACATTAGGCATTCATTGCCCCGGGCAACGCCGGGCATCCTAGCCTAGTCAGACATAATAAGCTAAATGCCACAGAAGGTGCAGGTAAGTGTTGTTTTACTATTGCAACAAACAACAATGCTTTTGTCTATCAGTTGCCGGACACAAATGAAATAACTCGCTCCGTCTACTTCATGCCATGCATGCTTTACTAGTTATTGCGTGTAATTATTTGTTTGCGGAATGTGATATCGGAATAAAAAGAAAGTACGCTTCAAGATTTATCACGAACTAATTTCTGCTAACTGGCACAAATTTTCACAATGTTCTGGTCCCAAAAAACCGTTCAGTCGCCGATCCCTGTTATTCTCTTGTTCCTGGAGCAACCAAGGCCTTTAAAGGGAATAGTTCACCTTTAACATAGGGTTTTGAGTTGAGATAGCCAAGTTGTGGCGCCATGCTCGAAAATGACTTGTGACGCTTTCACATTTCCCAGAAACCTCTTAATTATTTATATTCAGTTTCCATAAAATCGGGGACCGGGGTATACCCGGTAATCCTATCTGATTGGCTGAATTTTGCTGATTATGGACGCATGATTGTGGAGTAGAAAATGACGTAAGACTGGGAAAAGTCTTTGATTAGAAACGCTTAGTGCTGGATGACAAGCAATAATGTTTTCGAGTACCTCATTCCCCCTGGATTGGCAAGAATAAACTTTGTGAGGATTTATCGTGATTTTGATGCTTAAATCGTCTATAAAACGTTATTCTCAGCAACATTATCAGCGAAATTATTCAGACGTACCTAATCTTACAGATGGGCCGAAATCCGTCTATATCCAGACGCAGCTTGCTTTCTTGAGTGCATGGGTTTCAGGAATAACTCCAGTTTCACTGCACTGATTACGCAAAAGAATACACTGATAATTGTCGTGTAAATGAATACATGGGTTATAGCTAAGTTAAAATATGTAACAGACAACTTTTCAACGTCCATTAGTGAACCACGGAAAAACTTCTTCTTGGATAAACATTAATTAACGGCAAATAATATCTGCATTATTTGCCGCGTTTGTTTTATCTACTTGTGACTTCGCGCCAATAATGAATAAGCACGTGATTTGACTTATTAATTAATCGCCGTGGTCTAGAAGCGTTTGCATTTTTCCGTCATTCTGTCAACAAGTTATTAGGCAGTACTGTCTTGTATGCGCCAGGATCCCTCCAAGTCGATGACGTTTTGATGACATTACGTGCTTCTAGCAACGCTGATTTTGCATTTACTTAGAGGAAAATATGAAAAAAACACCAAATAATTGACATTTTTAAGTTGCTTTTTCGCGCGTAAAGTATTAGGTTTCTTTGACCTTACTATTAATAGATACTAATTTTCTTGTTTCTCTTCCATCATTTCTCAGCCTTTTTCTCATTTTTTTCTTCAAGCGTGACACTATTCCCTTTAATGGAGCATCAACATAAGACCTTCCACACATTTGGCTAGTGCGTGACAGAGACGCACAGCCAGACCTTCGACAGGCGGCACGGCATCCAGGACCCCCCTCAGCACAGGCCCCCCCTCCCGAGAAAAAAAAAAATGTGCGAAAATACAAATATCCCCGGATTAAGACCACTATATTTTGCAGGGCCCCCAAAAAGTCGCAAAAAGGGACGTCGCCGATCAATTTTTAGTGAAAAAGTCGGTCCATTGGGGGGCACGTGAACCCTGTGCCCACTGTTAGTGCCTCAGTGCACGAAATAGGGCCTGTGCCCACGGTGCTCTTACTCAATTTCGCCGTATTTCGCCGACCTGGCCAAATATGGCGAGTTTTTTTGGGGGGATGTACATGGGGCCCCCTGAAAAATAACGTTTTTGTGATTTTGTTTAAAAAAAAATGTTGAAAATATGCCTCTCTAAAAATAAAGTGGGCCAAATCCGATGAGTTTTTTATGGTGTGGTTACCTTGCGCCCCCGACCAAAAATCCCCCCCCCCTGAAGCGAATGCTGGGTACGTCACTGGCACAGTGTATGTCTCAAATCAAGGATCTTTAAAATGCGCAAATCTGTAGTGCTACCAAATATGGCTGCTATATAGTAAATGTTTGCGTTTAATGATCTTTTTACTGGTTTGTTTAAAAAATAAAACACTGCAAGGCTGTATTATGAAGTTCATCTGGTGCTTCGACCCATTAAAATCAATTTAAGGCAAAGTTGTATATGCAAGAAGATCATAACATTACTTTCTGGCAAAATACGGTTAATGAATATTGGGGGGGATTATCCTCCTCCCTCAAGATTGGGGGGACGCGTCCCCCGTCCCCCTTTGGCGGAGCCCCTGAGAGTTACATATACTTTAGAAGCAATAAGTCAGTCAAAAACGCTGATATTGTTTTTCAATTTGGTAAGATTAATGCCCATATGTGGTTTTCTAACATAAATTGCATTTTTTTTATTTCTTTGAACTATTTGACTTTTGGGCATATTTTCAACAATATTTACAACAACAATATTTTCGGTTTGCTGATGTTGAAAAAAAAATGTTGGAGGTTAAAATAATAAAAAATCCACTAACTGAGATAGCCATTTCGGTTCTTCCCATATACTATCTTTTGCAATTTGTATAATGCATTTTACTCAAAGTACGGCATTTTTACGGTCTGTTAAAGTTAAGCTGATTTTTCGCCAATTTCATATGTACTGACGTCACTGAATAATATTTATCTCAACACAAAATCGACAAATTTTATTCATTTTCGCACAGAAGACGTAACATTGATGTAGCAGAATGTATCTATAGTTTCACGTTGGTCACGCTATTAGTTTGTGAGGTATTGCTCAAATCCATCAGCCCCCCCCCCCTAGTCAATGGTGGGTTCAGCGGCCATAAGTGACTGTCCCCCTTCCCTTCAAACCTTCCATGTCCTCCCCTTCATCTCCTTTCCCCTCGGGCCAACTTTGACTGGACCGCCACTGCACCGGTGGAAAAGCACCAATGGCATTTTGACGATTATCCACCTATGCTGAAAAGACCTCGTCACATCTCATGGTAGTGTGGGAAATTAGTACACTAGTCTATAACTCTATACCGACCTCGTCCCCTCCCATGTGGAAGATGTCCGGCTGGAAGAGGTCGTCGTAGTCCTGGTAGATCTTCTCCAGCACGGTGTACATGTTGTCGTTGATGATGTTCATCTGCCCGCAGGGTGGCTCCACACAGTACGACTGCCATGGCTCCTGAAAACAGCACAGCCGGTGCCGGGGTTAATACCAGATACCAGATACCACGGCTCCTGAAAACGCAACAGCCGGTACCGGGTTAATACCAGATACCAGATACCTGCTCCTCATTGAAACAAGGCACAGCCGGTGCGGGGTTAATACCAATACCATGGCTTCCTGAAAACAGCACAGCCGGGGTGCCAGGTGTTAATACCAGATACCAGATACCAGGGTCCTGAAAACCAGCCAGCGGTGCCGGGGTTAATACCAGATACAGATACCATGGCTCCTGAAAAACAGCACAGCGGTGCCAGGGTTAATACCAGATACCAGATACACCGGGCTCCTGAAACAAAGCACAGCCGGTGGCCGGGGTATAATACCAGATACCAGATACCAGGGCTCCTGAAAACATCACAGCCGGTGCCGGGGTTAATACCAGATACCAGATACCACGGCTCCTGAAAACAGCACAGCCGGTGCGAGGGTTAATACCAGATACCACGGCTCCTGAAAACCGTACAGCCGGTTGCCGGGGTTAATACCATGATTACAGAATGACCACGGCCTCCTGAAACAGCACAGTGGCCGGTGCCGTGTTATACCAGATACCACGGCTCTGAAAACAAGCTCAGCCGTGTCAGGGTTAATTACCAATACCACGGCTCCTGAAAACAGGCACAGCCGGTGCCGGGGTTAATACCAGATACCAGATACCAACGGATCCTGAAAACAGCAACAGCCCCGGTGGGGGGCCCCAGGGTTAATACCAGATACCAGAATAGCCATGGCTCCTGAAAAAACAGCACAGACCGGTTTTGTGGGGTTAATACCAGATACGCAGATACCATGCTCCTGAAAAAGCACAGCCGGTGGCCGGGGTTAATACAGAATACCAAGAATACCACGGCTCCTGAAAACAGCAACAGCCGGTGCCGGGGTTATCACCAGATACCAGTACCACGGCTCTGAAAACAGCAACAGAAACCGGTGCCGAGGGGTTTATTACGTAGATACCAGATTACCACGGCTCCTGAAACAGTCACAGAGCCGGTGGCCGGGGTTAATACCAGATCCAGAATACCACGGCTCCTGAAACCAACCCAGCCAAAACACGCGCACCCGGGTCATTTATCAGATACCACGGCTCGTTGGGAACCAACACAGGTCCCGATAATATAGTATATATATATATATAAAATATATATTATATTTTATATATATATATATATATATATATATATATACTGTATATCTATATTTTTTTTAATCAACCTTTAACCTAAATGCAGCGAAATATGTCAGGCGCTATGGTAATCCGATACATTTTGGGATTTGGCACCGTAACCACCTATTTGTCGTTTTTGGTAATATCGTCCTTGAACTTCCCACAATTTGAAGGCATCTAACCCCTATTACCTGTCGGGGGGGCGAATCGGCCCCCTTTGAGTGTTTTTCGCGTACAGGTCATTCATAACATCAACTCCAAATCTTCAAACTTGCCTGGCTTTTCCTATCATTTCATTGCGGCATCGAATGATGTACTTTTTTTCCAAAATTGGAAATTATTAGGAGGGTCGCAGGACAGTTTTTTAGGGGGGCGTTGTTCGGCCGTTTTGACACAAGATCTTTGCATGGTTAAGCACTCGTGGAGAGTTGTGTGTTGTAGAAAAGTGTTAGCAAAAACAGTCATCGGTAGAGAATTGATTGTTTTTTCAGATGGCTACATCGAAATTTCAAAATTTTGAATTTTGAAATCCAATTTTTTTTAACAACTTATTTTTTTCACAAAATGATGCAAGTTTTTTATTTTCACGACGTTTAAAAAACCGGATTGTATGTGAGAGAAAACATGCCAAATAATATGTGTTGAAAGTTTCAGGGTGATATCTAAATATTTGATGACCTGTGTCAGGTTCAAATGCTAACCTTCCAATATAAGTATATGGTGAAAAAATGAAAAACGAGGGTTTAATACATTGCATCAATCCAATTATTTCAGTATCATGTCATCTTAGGCCCTTCTTGATAACAATGATGAATTTTTTAGTCAGTGACCTTTTGAAAGGTCATTCAATGTCCCCAACACCTTTTTATCAATTATTCGTGACAAGAACATCNCATCATAGAGACTCACAAATGTTCTCAAAATGTTTGTCTCGTCAATACGCGTCTTTTGATATGCATTTTGACTGTTTTAAATCACCTTGACCTTGACCTTGAACTTGACCCGGGGTCAAATTTTCGATTTGACAAAGTTGATGTGATTCGAACCGCAATGACGAGAAAACACGATGGTACCAAAATAAGTGCTGTATATACTTAAGATAAAAAGTTATTAACGAACAAACATTTGCTGAAAAAACAGTTTTTTTTAACATTTCGTTTGACCTCTACAGTCCAACATGACTGAGGTCATTTTCTGAGCCTTAATGGGTGACGGGGAAAATTTAAACGCTTTCAGCGATTTTTTCGGATCCTCCTAGCTGCCATGTTTCGATAATGGAAGGTTTCCAGAAAATATTCATGTTTGACAAAAATAATTTTGTGATGAGTCATTTGACCTTGAAATAATGAACCAAGGTCACCAAAAATATGACAAATAGAGTTCATTGTCGACCTTAGTCACACACCAAGTTTCATGTCTAGCTCTTATCAGAAGAGGAGATCTGAAGGGGGCAAATAAGCCCCCCCCCCGACAGATTCGTATACTTTTCATCCCTCCAGGAATAGGGTTAAGGAGGAGCTTAAAGTTGGCTCAAAGCAGTGTTTTCAATGGATGGGGTGTTCCCATTGGTGCCCACTCAGTTCTTCCGATTGTCTGGGCTGGGTATGCATTTTTCGACTTCTCAAGGGTACTGAGTGGGCATTGGTATGACAATTTTTGAGTCATGTCGCTAGCCGTGATTTTTCTTTACTTGACAACCATATGTTTAACCAGGTAAATATGATAATAAATGATATAGGTCACTTAAACAATACATTTTGACAATAACATGAGAACAATAAATCATAGTATGTACCTAGCGGTGGTGAAATATTTACAAATCCCAAATCATGTCCGATCCAAAATCTGATCCAGTATGAATATGTTCACCGAAAAGTGTTCGATGGGTCAAAAACCACAGCAATACATACAAGTGCGTGATATTATTTCTAGTTAATAGCATGCAAGTAAATATGTTAGGATAATGGTTGCAAATTTTGTGAAAACAATTATCTGCTTAATATGGATGGGCCGGATCGGGCATATGGGCCTCAATAATGAGTCAATATTATTAATTTAAATGGGTCTGGTCTGGGTCTGGGCTTGGTGTTGATGGACTTCGACTAGTCTGGGCTTGGGGCTCAGGCACCCATTGGAAACTATGGCTCAAAGAAGCTGGAGAACTTGCACTTCCGGTTAACCCATCGATTGACACGAAATGCGGATGGACCTAGCGTTCTCCCTGATCGGACAGACTAGTGTTAACCCGTCCGCTCCGCTGGACGTACAGGTTGAGTGGTGGTGCAAGCCAGTGATGAGAAATTAGGGATTGGTAACCCGTACTACCCGTGGCACACCCGTCGTTCCTCCGAAAATAAACCTCTCCCCCACACCTCCCCGCCCAACCAGCCCGCGTCTTATGTAACGCACTACTAAATTAATGAAAAAGTAATGCGTCAACCCGGGATAGAACCGTGCGCCTTCAGATTTTTAGTTCAGTGCTCTAACCATTGAGCCATCGGACACATGTCATCTGAAGGCAGACTGCCAGACTTAAACTGGGACTATGCGCACAGACGGAGAGACAGACAGACTTTCTTTAAATCGAAAGTTAGACAATCGATACGTATGTACATCTCGAAATGACGTCAAAGTGAGGTCGTATTTAGTGGTCTAAAAATCATTACGAGCGAGCGCGAAGCGCGGAGCGAGTCCTCATTGACTATCGGATTTTCTCAGATATAAACGGCCGACCGGCCGGGCCCGGCCCGCCGGGCCCGGCCAACCGCGACGACTGGTCAGAGCTTATATCCTTTTTGAACCCCGATCCGATTGAAAGCGGTCTTCGCCATATGGATAGCCCCATGCAATGCATGATGATATATTTACCATGGTTTTTCTCATTTTGAAGGGGTCAGCACGGCGCGGGACACGTGCCGCGCAGGGGTGTAGAAAAGTATTATCCGGCTATAGCTTGAAAACGGCTGACCTATAAAGCTAAAATTTGTTGATCAGGCTTGGAGACCACACCATGGCAATGTTCACAGGTAAAAACTCTGGGTCACACTGCACGTGGCACGTGCACCCGCTGTTCCGTCCACGAAATTAACTAAAAACATTCGTTTGCAATACCACCTATATCTCGGCAACCAAACAATCGCAAAAACGTGGTCATCACAGATGCGTAGAGAGAAACGCTCCGCCCGGCGTATTGTACTATGTTCGATCAGCGGCGCGTGGTACGTGCAAAGTTACACAGGCATATACAAACGCAACATTTAATGCTTTATGATCTTCAAATTCAAAATCAGTGCTCAGCACCTATGAGAACGTGAAGCGATGAAACAAAAACCTCTGTAGACCAATGTTACCGTTCTCCTAATAATGCATGCAAAAATTGATTTTAATGCAATTATTTTCGCTGTTATCTATCTGGAATATGTTATTGACAATTCTATAACATTTCCCTTCATTACACCGCCGTAGCTTCAAAACCAAAGGGTGCTAGACGATAAAAATGATGCAAGCTGTAAAGCGCAATCAAATCCATCTTAATACCCACCAAATGAATTTTTTGCCTACAAACATGTAGCTTTATAATTGCACAATTTAAATAACGCTTCAAAACCTATTAGTTCAAAGTATCGATTTTAGTTCGGAATCTATTTGCGACGCAAAACACACATTAGCGAAAATATTCAAATGCATTGCTTTTGCACAAGACCGAAACCTCCGTTGACGGGTTTGATAAATTGTACGCGGATTTATTCGGACTCGCTCGTCCTTCGCCGTTAAGGCGTTCTTATCTGTTATTTAAAATCATCGAATTTGCGTCATGCATATTCGTTTTGATTGACTGGTTGTAAACTGTACACGTGGAATAGCCATTTCCCGTCAGGTAGGGAGAGTGTTGTTATGGCGCCACCATTTTACGGCACAATCAAATACATGGATTATTGCAACCACCGATTGATAGCAACTTTTCGCCGAAACACCACTTTCAACTCAGAAATGGTGGAAATGGACTCAGTACTACGTTTTGTTTGTTTTGTTTGTTTTGTTATTTGCACAAATCGTCGAACGGGATACCCCATATGATGGACGAAGTCAACGATATAAAATACTAGGCTTGAAAACAAGAGTTACTAGACTCTTCCGCTGAGTTGCGGAGGGCTTCAACCCACTTAGCTATTTTTTTTTTTAAGTTCTCAAGTGATTTCTTTAAAACATGCAATGGGTATTTCTTTAAGGGTTTATGGAATATTTTAGTGCATGGGCGATATGTTATTTACCGATGTTAATTTGACGTGAAAACCGAAAACCCATTTTATGGATTGTATTCATAAATGAGATATATGATATGTATGATATTTGATGACTAAAACATCGTTAAAATTCTAAAATACACATGAAACAAAAAGTATGGCATAAAAAATGGCAATAAAAATTGACATTAAAATACGATATATAAAATATGACGACTGACGAGACATCAGGCACACACAGTACAAAAATGGGTACAACGACGCGACGTACGACTTTAAAGGACGTATGTCATTAGTACGGACTGTGTATGGTCGGCAAAGAAATCAGCATTGCGACATGTTCCTATAAAGCGGTTAAGTTGCTTGGGCAGTCTGGCGAACAGTCCCTCTTAGACCGTGTTTACCCTGGCGTACGGCACATGTGAGGGACAGCTGTGAGGGACAGCTGCCTGGTAGTACGACACGGTACATTGACGAAAAATGACTGCAGTAAAAATGAGGATGATATTTTACCATTAAAAACGTTGTGAATGAACATAAGATCATGATGAGTCCTACGAGCCGATACAGAAACAAGTTTAAAACGAGACAATAGGTCATCGTACGCCATGGATGGTGATTGTGAGCGACAGTGAGCGTTAAGCCACATGAGGAACTTATCCTCTATCTTCTGCAGCCTATCAGTGTGCGACCGAGCGGCACCGCCCCATATCACGCTACAGTATTCCATATTTGAACGGACGTAGGCAAAATAGCGAGTCACTCTGATGCCACTTTGATCATATTCTCGCGGGTAGCCCTCTGAAACGATCTAATAAGGACGCCAAGGGCTCTATTGGTTCTTCTCACGGTATTTTCGATATGATTGCTAAATGTCAATATGCTATGATTGCTGTCTGTGTCGTAATGTCGTCGATGTCGATGTCGTAAAGTAAAAGTCGATATAATTGCTAAATGCATACGTAAACTAATGCGAAACAGTTGCGATTCATACGCTGTGCAAAGAGGAATCTGCAGTTATAACCGAGTGGCAAATGTACCGAGTGATTGCAGTTGTTTGTTCCGTTGGTCATTGCACGACTCCTGCCACCAGCTTCGCAAGAAGATAACATTAGTGCTAACCCGTGCGATCCGCAAGACGATCTATTCGATCTATACAAATACAGACTACAGTTTTTTACGTTAACCGTCAAATAACTCTCTTGCGCCACCTACCAGCGCTACCTCATATCCGCTTGCTGTTCGACGTACTTGTAGTTAAAGTTCTGCTAACAGATAGCGTATCATACGGAATCGACAGACAGACAGACAGGACTGTGATGCCAATTCCATTAAAATATTTGTCCAATGTCTAACCGCATGTCCGAAGAACCATGGTCAGTTGTCCGTTCCGAACCTGTCCGAAGATCACATGTTTGTCCCGAGAATTCTGTCCGAAAGCAGAAACAAGATGAATGATATGGATGAGAAACATCCAGTGTTATCATCCCATGTATACTAAAATTGGGCATTTGTGTCAAATAAACGCTACATTAGGGATATCAGAAAGCCACAATCTTCACAACAACACACAACCAGCAAATTCATCCATTTTATACCACGACAAGCCATCCTTGGACATTGGATGTCCAAAATGTCCAAAAAATATGCATAATGTCCGTCACCGAAAACTGATCGGTGTTTGGACAAATTCGAATTTCCGAAAATGTTCGCACCGATTGGCACCACTAAGACAGGCAGACAGACAGATAGACAGTATTTAAATAGTTGGATAGATGGAAGGGCTCTGTGGGTGTGTGGGCAATGCATCACACGAGCTAGGGGTGTTGACACACGGCGCGGGTGTTGATTTTTTTTGTGAGTGTAGTCCACTTGTTTGAATCCTGTATCCGAATCAGCACTTACAACTCACACCCCAGCACAGACATCTCAGTAACTCGCGGCTGGCACAATCATAGTCCCTTCTCACGTCCGGGCTCAAGCGGCAGATATACAGAGCACGTTAAAGGGAATAGTTCACCTTTAACATAGGGTTTCGAGTTGAGATAGCCAAGTTGTGGCGCATGCTCGAAAATTAACTTGTTGACCGCGTTACACATTTTCAAAGAAAACCTCCTTTAATTAATTTAATACTTCAGTCCCTAAAAGTCGGACCGGGTATACCCGAGGTAACTCCAATCGCTGATATGGCTGATTTGCTGGAGTTGACGTATGCATTATGACGCACAGATGACGTCAAGACTTATGAAGTGTAAAGTTGCCTGGACCAAATCATACTTGTTTCAGCACCTTCATTCTTTTATTGGCAAGAATAAACTTGTCAGGTAATGCTATGCATAATTGATTTTGATGTTTAAATCTTCTATTAAAACCTTTTTTTAAACAACGTTCTGAGCGTATGTGTACTGTGTAGCGTTCAGCGCTGGCCTTGAATATTCCAGGCTCGCGTCAAATCGTTTGATCTGTCCCCAGTTCAGTGTTCCCACTCACGGACACCCCCCCCCCCCCCACCTCCACCAGTACGGCGCGTGCGCTGTTTGATTGCCGCCGCGCGCAGCCGCCCGCTGAGTGATAGGAGCGACCGCGAGGCCGGACGCCAGTGAACGAGTAGACCGTGCATGACCTGTGTACACAGTAATCAGACGGACGCCCGAGCACGGCGTGTAGTACGGTGGCAGAACCACCACACTTTCACCGAGTGGAAAGTATAATGAGTGACGATACCTACTTAAAAGCAAGTACTTGATGGTTTTCAAAGCGTTGATTGCGGCATCTTCAACAATACCTTGGCAAGTACCCCCACCATTTATACGACACTGATCCCTCACTAAACGATGACGTGCGTGCTTCACGAGGCCAGCTTTTTTCGCCATTTACTGAGGAAAAAATATGAATATCACCAAATAAGTGACATGTTTAATTTGCTTTTTCCGCGTAAATATAGGTTTCTTTGGCTTACTAGTAATATGATGCTTAATTTCTTGCTTCTCTTCACCATTTCTGCGCTTTTTCTCGATGTTTTCAAGGTGAACTATTCCCTTTAACTACAAACATGTATCTTTGGCGAACATACAACACAGTCAACTACTCTATTTTGGTTCTCTTGCGCCACAGATACATACATAAGCTAAGGTAGGTCAGATCCAGGGGTCTTGGCGTAAGACGGACTTTAATACATTTCTGTTCTGACTTTTTTAGTAACGTCAATAGGCTGAAATAAACAAAAATAACCAATTCAACCTGCAAAGGTGAATGTAAAATGAAAATAAAAAGGGAGAAACTGTTTTCTCGAATTTCACGGCTGTAAAAATATCACTATTATCTCTTTCAAGCCAAATTCACAAGTAATTACATTTTTAATGCTGGGATAAAAAGAGAAAACATAAATTAGTATAAGAAAGTATTACTGCGTTTCTTCCTGTCGTAAGAAGCGCGGTCGTACAGAGAAAAGGCTATCATTGGTTACAAAAACCTTATCCCAGTACGTTTTGCATCGGAAGCCATATTTTGAAGTCATATATTTATATAAGGGCTGATCCCATTTTCTGCAGAGATGTGAAGGAGCATATGTTTATTGTAAACGTCATTACGCGCTTTGTCATGCACACAAATGGCAACGTACATATAAAACAAACAATATGCACGACAATGGTGACGTATGTACATATATCCAAATCAATAGGCACTTGCAATGCTCACTAATTCCACCGACGACGCTGCCTGAGTTGCGTGTTCCGTGAAATTGCAAGCAACAACATGCAACGAATAATAAAGTAGGTATATTTCACACGTATCAGGTATCATTCACACGACAAATACATGTTGTGCACATCAACATCCATCATATATCAACGTCCTGAGCGAAAGTGGAGAGTTCGACCGGGGGAGGGCGCGAGGAGAGGGCAAACCATGCTGTTACGGACCACCGCGCCCAGTGTTCCTTCAGCGCGCGTCGAGAGAGGACGAGTCACCAAGCTCCCTCCGACGGTACCAGCTTCTGCCGGACAGACGTGACTCAACTTTATCAGAGGAGGTGACGCAGTCTGAGGCCAAAGGTAACGAGTTGTGAATGTGCTGTCTTGTGAGTAGCGGAAGACAAGACGTTCAAGAGTTAGAAACAGTTCGAGAGAGGAACGCTTAAGTGGTGGTGGTGAATGATTAAAGTACGACAGACATGACAAGAACGGACGTCCACTGCGATTCCCCTTGTCTTATCGCACGCCCGCCACCTAGATAACTTGCTAAATTCCTTCCAAATTTATCGTCACTTTGCCAGCATTTGAGCACCATTCCTTGAAACCTGCTTCTCTCCGCGTGGAATCGTCCGGTAATTCTCTCCACGAGGTTCGAAACAACACATCCCGAGACTTTCAGCTGGACGTTTAAAGATAATGACTGCACCATCTCTGGCATCTCGGCCAACTTCAGACGGACAACTGATGCAGGGGCAGCAGCAGACGACCTCAGTGAAGCTGTTGACACTCGTGCTGCTGCTGATGATGGTGCAGATCAGGGCAGAGCCAAGCTCTCAGGACTGCCAGCTGGCGATGCAGTACACCCGCCATCTGGTGGTGACCAACCGAAGCAGGCCTGCCGTCGTCATACTGCCAGGTCAGTGCAGCTCACATGGTCAGCGGTGCGTGGATACTTGTTATCAGGGCTGCGGAGTCGGAGTCGGAGTCGGAGTCGGTAAAATTTAACCGACTCCGACTCCGGCTATATTTCTTGGGCAGCATATAAGCAAAGTATTTTTCAGGTACATTTTCGTGAACCACCGGTGGCGAGATGACTAAATAAATCGTGCCGCTTCGACTTAGTTTACTTCGATTTTTTCCTTGCCACTCAATAGTTTCTAATCCTGAGGTGTGTATCGCGGTGGGTGAAAAAGAACTTAGGTCTGTCGTCGAATGCAGATTCAAAATTCCACTGCCAGGAACTAAAGCAACATTCACGAGAAATCAATTGATAGCAGAATCAGGTTTAAAATTGCATTTAGCCTGCTCAGGTGATTCAAACGGCTCATTCAACTGTATACACTGTACAACAATTCATTATTGCTATGGTAGGGTTGTACAATATTTGAACAAATTATATTTGTTGATGTCCAGAATCATAAAAACGAAAGCTGGTGGTCAGTCATTTGTCCTATTCTTTCAATGATAGCGGCTGTATTTTTCGAATGTTTCGCCATTTATTTTAGACCACAAAGTCCAAGACAGACGATTAGGTCAAAGATCAAAATATAAAACAATTTTGGCCCCCGCCCCAATATTACGGGCCATACTTTCATTACAAAGCAAAGCCTCTGGGTGATTTGCGACCAATATTAACCCAGAGTGCTCTCAAAGGTATAATAACATCCTATGAGCAAGTTGAGATTAGTGGCAAATGTCATGGCCAAGGTCAGGTCACAAAAGGCTAACAAAGCACAAATAACAAGAATGTTTGCTAAGTGCGAGCGGCGACAACATCATTTTATGGATTTCATTTTAAATTTATGGATTTTTTTACATGTTATAATTCGATATTTGATAGTATTTGTATTACCTGCTCATTTAACGAGAAGGTTAAGTTCAAGCTCTAGTTCAAGGTCAGCTGTCAGGTCACAAAGTTCAAGAGTTCGAACTGTGATTTAATATAAATATAAACGGATCATGTCTACAAACAAATTTTGTCGCAGTAAATGGGCAGCGGAGTACGTTTTAATTTGTTCGCTAGCTGATCATCTAAAAAAAACAAAAACAAAACTATATGAAATAGGTCATCGGGTTAACTCATTTTGGAAGCCAATAAAAGTAGAGCAACTTGGTGACATTTTTTTAATTTTGGTCCTGGAATCGCTGACTGTGGATTACCTAATAATATTTTTTTTTTACTTTTTGGGATACTTTGCTACATAATTTTTCAGCATTGTTCCCAATCAATCGTTTGAAAAACGGGCTTAAAAACAAATTAAGGCAATCAGAGATGTAAATTCTGTAGCTCTAACCATGTGGTCAAAATACGTTCTTTGTATGATCTTTTAAAGTTTAGCTGATTTTTCATCGAACTCGTGTGCAGCGACGTCACTTCATTCGCTATATCTCAATTTTTCCTTGACACAATTGCTTCATTTGTGCACAAAAGACGTTAAATTGATGTAAGATAACGCTGTTGGTTTTTGAGTTGCTACAAAAGTTCGTCAGAGGGGCGTTTTTTGTCCCCTCACCCTAAACCCAGTCAATGGCGGGTCAAATGATCAACAATCTTGAAACGGGATAACTTTTGCCATGGACAGTTACTTTTTGTACCTATTGACTAAAGACTAAAGCTTCAGCTAATTTAAAGGTCGGGAGTCGATCTCGGAGCTCGGAGTCGGAGTCGGAGTCGACTCCGGAAGGGTCGGAGTCGGAGTCGGAGTCACTTGGAAACTGATCGACTCCGCAGCCCTGCAGTTGTTATTCATCCAAACGGAGTGTGAACAACTTTGGTTGAACGAGTTCATCCCAATCCATTGATTTTTGATATATCATCGGTGTCATTGACCTTATCCTCGTATTATATTCAAGAAAATACAAACTTTAAAAAATACTTTTTCTTGAATATAATACGAGGATAACGTCAATGACACCAATGATATTGTTAACGCTTAACATGTTCCTCGCAGCAGCTTTGAATAATTTATGTAGATTTGGGATGTAATTGAATTACAATGTTCGCTAAGGAAAGTTGTTTTAATTGGATTAGAAGTTTCAGTTAATGGTGTGGCACGAGCCATGCTCAGGGATAGTGTTCAGAGGGCAGAAGTTCGTAACGTCTAGGGACCAGGCCTGGACACAGAGACAATCCCTCACGCTAAGCGCGTATCGAGGGATTGAACATTTACACTGCTTGCATTACCTACTGTTGGTAGGTTCAAGAAATAGCAGGATCTGGTTTTGACAATTCAGACCTAAATGACCTCCGGATTCCAAATATATCAGTGGTTAAATCCGATGTCAGATTGAAAAATATCAAACTTGGCCAGAGGGTTGAAAAATATCGTCGTGGAGACTGGGTCCTGACTGGGGAACCACCCTCCACACTAACCCTAAAAGGAAATATTCACCTTCTGATTTATTTATCTGCATTTGTATGTGAAATATGCATGGTATCAAATTGATCGTGCCTCAATTTAAAGGCAATAGTTCACCTCTAAGTGCTCTAACATAGGAATTTAAACTGAGATAGCAGACTTGTTGAGCAAATAGAAAATGGGTTTTGACTGAAGAATAAACTCGCTACGTTAATTAGTTTCGGACACAGGACAAGTGGGCTTCATTTGGAAGACAGTTTCATTTCCTCGACACCTCGGTGGTAGTAGTAACAATTCGAGTAACTTCTAAACTCTAACTAAGAGCCACTTTAAGAAAAGGTTTCGGGGCAGTTTCGGGTCACGGGGAAGTCTTTCGTGCACCGAAATTTCTTCTTTGAAAAGGGGCACACTAGTCCTGTGTCGAAATTTCTTAGGGTAGCGATGTAATTATTTCACCACAACCCATTTTTTTCGATCTGAGGCCGTTCTGATAAAAATCGAGCCGCTGGCTCGTTTTTTTAAAGAATGAACTCAGAACTCGGCGCCGTCGTTATAAGGTGCGTCGAAATAGCGCCTCAGATTTGCAGCAGCAAAGCCAAATACCATGTAGGTATCCTAAATTATGCCCAAACATAGCAAATTTCCCATCTTGAGGCCATTCTAAAAAATGGAGCCGGTGGCTCGATTTTTCTTTTATAAAAACACTTTCTGCTCTTCAAATCTGCTTTCTCAATTCAAAACCCCCTAAAGTTGAACTATTCCCTTTACAGGGGAAATAACAACTATGTATTTATATTTAAAAAGGGAAATATAAAATACATAAATACATACTTATAGTGACGAACAGTATCATCCATCACTATCTCTGGTTTAAATGTTGGTTGGTAAACAAGTCGTAAGGCCAAAAATAAAGTAAGTGCGCTAAAAAGCGGAACGTCGTCCCTGATTGGTTAATGAAACAAATCGCATGCACTAAATACGTGGCCGTCCGAAGCCAAGTTAATCCTCACAACTTGCTTCATGGTTTCCTTATTCCTATAACGTTTATTGATTGATTATGGATAAACGGTTCAGATAATTGTTTCATATATGTGCATTATAATGCAAATGCATAAATTACACTTGTGTTGAAAATTGATGGGAACATATACAATTTATTTTAAAACAAGTCGATAACACTAAAAACGTCGTCATTCGGGGCCAAGCCAAGCCAAATTGCCGATTATAATTCACGTTTTTGAAATACTTGTTGATTGTTCATAGTTCATACAAGTTTGGTACAAATACACAAAAGATAGAGTGCATGAAATATATTATATGCCTACATATATGATAGGTAACAATGCGTAGGCAGGTTAATTTTTGTTCAGACAGTGAATTCAGGACCAAGCACTTGTAAGTGCCGACCGTTATGAGCGTGGGACTCTTATCAACTTTAACTTGCAATATCTTTCAGTAGGAATGTTTATATGCACAATGTGATCAATCTACGATGTATGTTGGTCTCGCTGTCGATTTCAAGTACACATAACTCTATTTTTGTAGGACAAGGTCTGGTCTGCTGACAAGGTCTGTCCCATTTAAGTCTGCTGATGCAATTGTATACTCACTGAATCCAAGAACTGAAACTTTCTGCACGAGTTTGTTGTAGTATTCCACTGTGACAATTTGGTGCATAGATGCTATGCCAGGCCGCTCCAAATGCATTGTTATAATAAGCGAACAGGATATTTACAACTGAGCAAGGCTTTTGTTAAGGGAAGTGAAGCTGTTTATATGCAATATGGCGGGCGATCTTAAAGGGAAATATTCACCTTTCCCTATACAAATGAAGTTTTCACCTAAAATCGACAGACAAGACCAACATATAATGTTGATTGATCAAATTTTGTTTAAAAACATTCCTATCGAAAGATATTTCAAGTTTAAGTTAACAAGCGTTCCACGGTTATAACAGTTGGTACTCACAATTACTTGGTAACGAATTCACTGTCCGAGCCTGCCCGACGCATTATTAACTCGCGCGGCTCAAGGGTCTCCAGTCGAACGTGCGGTGCTGAGGGGGGGGGGTTACATTTCCCCCTCGTATCTTCCGAAGCAATGACCACAGCGAGACTCACAAGGCACCGACCGAAGGCCATCAATAGGATGAATCTAATGCATACTCAAAATTCTTAAAATAAGGTCACATGTCGGGTCACTGTCGGTCAAAGGTCACAAATTACATATTTAAGTCTTGGCTACATAATTCCATCCAAAGCCTTATATTGAGTCGTTATCGCACAAAGTACTCTCAAGTTTTTTTTTTTCATTTCCCGCAATTAAAGGGAATATAGCACCGTTGGGAAAAGTATGTAGAATGATGGAGAAGAATGCCTGATTACGGTCTGGCGATTCATTTTGCGACAAAAAGTCAAAAATTTGATGTAATTTGAAAAATAGTACATATGTTTACATGTGACGTCACAACAATCTTGCGTCACAAAGCGAGTTGTGACGTCACAAGGAGGCCATCGGAAACGGCAAAAATCGTTCCTTGAATTTGGATTCGTAAAAACGTAAACAACTGCGTTCGCTGTTCCTGACTCGCAAATAATATTGGACGCGATTACAATGTGTTAATGTTTGCACTAGGTCTATTCTAAGCATCTTTTTAGTAATGTTTTTAATAGGAATCAAAACTTACAATTGACAAGATAGTTACTTAAAACTATATCCACACCAGGTGACTTTGTCCAATGTGGTGATTAGCCGCATTGAATGAATTCATTAGTTGGCACTGCATTTGCTTCTATGCGGAGAATATTTAAGCTAACGGTAAAGGAACCCCAATCAACAAGTTGTGCCTTTGAAGACCTTTGTCCTGTATTATTTCAAATGCAAATCCAATGAAAATTTCACAAAGTTTGGCCAATCATGTTTTTTGGAAACCGGAACTTCTCGTAAACACACACAAATTGTCTTATATTTGTTGATGTATGCATAACATTGACCCAGCCACCCAATCAACAGATTTGCAGCTCACATAGTATTATGGGTAATTTTTACTTGGAAATCGGTTCACAATTGAATAAATACTTTATTTATTAACAATATACACCATAAGTGAATTGGCCCATTGGCAGTGAGTGAAATACATAAGTTAGTACTGAATATGCTTCTATGCGGAGAATATTGCAGCTACCGGTTCGAGCTACCCATCAACAGTTGGGCCTTTTGAAGACCATTGCTGCATTATTTTCCAAATTGAAATCCAATGAAAACTGACAAACAATTGACATCATTTTTACAATTGTTCAAGTCAATACTTTCGTTAGCGGACGGGGCGACGCAAGTAACTGAAATACTGGCGACGGTTAAAAAACAATGCGGTGAAATCACAGTGGAGTAACTACTGATGACGTATGCGGATATGTCACGGGTTTGTGACGTGAAATGACCACATATGCCCAACGGTTTTTGCGTTCAAACTCAGCAACTAGGTCGTTTTGGAAGGAAAAATTTCAGATTAGAGGTTTCTCAGTACACCCGACAATCTGGCTATCTCAGTTAAAAACTAATGTTAAAGGTCTATAATTCCCTTTAAGTAAAATGGAAATTGGTAAGCAAAGTTCAAGGTCAATTATTAGGTCATAAAAGGTCACTGTTGGCAAGTTTTCTATAAAAGTCATGCGAAGAATAATTTAAGATTTATTTTACACGTATAATTCGATTGAAGTTGTGATTTGTACAAACTGACACCACCAAAGGTAAAGATCAGGTCATTTAAGGTCAAATTTTGTAATTGATAAATGTATATAAACATATTCTAGATCAGTTTCGTCTGAAAATACAGCGATGATGACATTTTTTGTCTGTATTTGGTCTATAAAAGCCAAAAAACGTATTAGAAAACGTCATAGTTACTTATATTACTTATACTCAGGGAACCATTAACATGGTCAGTCAAAATCATGGTCAGTCAATGACAAAGGTATCGCTTTGCAATTAGGTTTGGGACGTGGGCATTGTCCATTCTTAGTTCTCTCACATTTATTTCGTTTTTGATATGTTGAAAAATGTCGTTTTGTAGATTTATTTTATTTTTAGGGGTCAAAAACAAAATTTCGAAAATCCGGGTTAGCCATTTTAAAGACAACGGTACTTTCTATTCTTTTATATATTTTTGTTTATTTTTTTCTTCATTATTCGATTTGCAAACATTTATCGTTTTTCTATCAAAAATGGCATGACACGACGTATTTTAAACGTCATTATCTCCAAAAACATGATTTGTTTTAAATAAAATTGCTTAAGAAGCCGTAAAGTTAATGAAACATAAGGTACCAAATTTTGGCGTCTCTATTTGTCATGGTTATCAAGTTATTGAGAATACCCGGGAGTGGGGGTGGGGTAAAATTTACCCCCCAGCGCCGCGTGGGTTAATTAATATTTATAAGTCAAAGGTCAAAACAAATGTATTTTCGTGTATGAGCCATACTTTTCATCCAAAGGCTTCGACTGCGACCATAGTCACCCAAACTGCTCTTAAACGTATGATACACATCTCGCATGATCGAAAGTGAGATTATTGGCAAAGATCAAAGGTCAAGGTCATGTCACAAAAGGTCACTTTACGCAAAATATCTACGAACGTTATGCAGCACATGTTTTATGGATCATTTTACGCATAGAAAGCGATAGTGATACTCATTTGACTGCCAAACTTCATGTATATGAAGTCAAGTTAGGTCAAGTTAAGATCAAAGAAAGGTCAGACAAAATTACATTGATAAATATAAACCAAAAAGGCATGTTACTAGACCAGTTTTGTCTCAGCAAAACAGTGCTGTCATTTTTTCTATATCTTTTCAAAAAGCCAAAAAACACAATTTCAAAATATGACGTCATGAGCTACCAGCACTGTAAATGCGATCACTTGGTCAAAAATAATTATATCATTTTGAAATTTGGTATGTAAGTTGTTTGTCATATAGTCCCGCTTGACTCTATTCTTTTCCGTTTTTTTTATATATTTGAAATTTTGATTTAATAAGTCATTTTCTTCACAAAAATGTTTCATAGTCATTTTTTCATCAACGCAAAAAAAAAAATGGTTTTTGTATTTTGGGGTAAAACCCCAAAATTGAGAATAAAGAATTGCAGGATTATTTAAAATCTATAATTTTTATTATTATTTTCATCTTGCTTCTTTCGTTTCCTTTGTACCTACGGTCTGTTTAAATTTAGCTGATTCATGTGTAAAAACCGCGGGTAGTGACGTCACTAAATTCGTTATATCTCACAATTTCTCAACGAAATTGCTTCATTTTCGCACAGAAGACGTGCAATTGATGAAGAATAATGTATCTAAAGTTTCACGTTGATAGCGATAATTTTGTGTTGAGCGATGACGAAAAAACGGCAGGGGGAGTTAAACGCCCTCAGTCAATGCCGGGTGAAGCTTAGGTTATCCTACAATTTCCCTGATAACACCTATTTATTGTGCTTTATGGCTTTAGATGATGCTATAGAAAGGGAACATAACTTGGGGAACTGATCTGATGTTACAGGCGGAACAGACGGCTGTCATTACGGCACTAGTGAGCTGAGGCCGCTCATCTCGTCAGCTGGCAAGATCACCCTACTGCGTCCGTTCACCTGCCTGTCGGCACCCGAGGCGTGTCGCAAGGAGCTGCAGAACGTATTAATGGTGGTCATCCACTACCACGGCAGCACCAACACGGCGATCGTCAGCAAAAAGGTGAGGGGTAGACTACTGGGTGCATCCTTATTATAAGTGCCGCATGTACTATTGGTTCCAAAATAAGCGTCCCGCTGGGTTGGCTGACACAGCAGTTTAATGGAGTATAACGCATTGTAAAAATTATAAGAAATGATGGAGATGAGAGCCACTCATCGGGGCACTCATCAATCAACATACTTTTCCCAAGGCGGTATATTCGCTTTAACTGCTGTGCCGGCCAACCCAGCGGGACGCTTATTTTGGAACCAATAGTACCTACGGCCTACCTATGCAAACAGACGTCAACTCAGGGGAGAACAGGGTAAGTTGAGCATAGTGCATCCTAGTTGAATAGCATAACAGAGTTGAACCACCAGTTTTGGGGGCAATATGACAGCTGGAGAAGGGTGGCAGCGCCATCCGTGAAAATGTCTTAGTACTTAATCTTTGCACTGTCGGCGGCATCTCGGTGCGGTTATATAGTCCGAAGCTGTGATGACAAACATAAAGTATTGGTTGAAGAATGCAAATGTGAAGGTCCACACGTTGTCTTCGCATGCTCCTCTTAAAGGAAATAGTTCACTTAGGATTTTTTTTTTCAAACACGATTTGATTATATTTTCCTACATGCCGGGGTATGCTTTAAAGGGACACTGCCACCTTAACATTATATTTGAGTTGAGATAGCCATTTTGCGTGCTTGGCATTGCCAATTTAATGCATGGTTATATAGTTAAAACAACGCACTGAGGTCGAATCACAGAGAAATTCGAGTTTGGATTTTGCATCTGTAACATTCGCAGTCCCCAATGTAATTTGAATAGGGCCCTGGAAGCCGATGTCGTCGTCTCTTTTTACTAAATGTTGATTACAGTCGACTTGTTTTACGTTTGGCAATACATTAGCCCATACAACTAGGTCATATTTATGGCAGCATGAAGTTTCTTTATTCCCAAAAATCCTTCATAATGACATCATCAGACCAAATATTAACCGTGTTGTTTATATTGAGCACTTTTTTCTGAGAGAACGATGTCAATATGCGTGTTAGGGCAGAATTAATTCATATTTTGCACCCAAATGGCGTACATTTTGAGAACATTTTGGAAGGTGGCAGTGTCCCTTTAAGTATAACACGGCCGGGCAGGAAAAATGTCGGTCCAGATTGTCCGACCCTGAATTCCCATGTTATTTGATAGGTCGGGCAGGAAACAAAAGTTTCTTGCCCGGCTTTCCTGCCCGGCCTAAATGTAATAAGTTACTACAAATATTACTGAATAATGAATAGGCTCGTGCTAAACATGAAGCATATTCCGGCATGTAGGACAAATCTTACTGACCTTAGCCTGACGAATTTCTGGAAACTCAGTTTGCAAAATTTAGCTCTGGTCCTCGTGCTTCGCACTTGGACCTCCGCTAATTTTGCAAACCTCGTTTCCAGATAATTCCGTCGGCCCGGTCAGTAATATATATTGAAATATAACTTCTTTTCATATTGTGAAAAATAACCATACATCGCGCCAATTCAGGACAGAAGGACGTACATCATTGATTTTATCAAAACTATACGCGTACACTGCAACGTCAAACGAAAGAATCAAATGGTTCAGCCAATCAGATTCGAGAGTAGTTGCGTAAGATTACGAGAGTAGATTCGAGAGTAGTTTCGAAAGCCTCCCGATGGCCCACATTCTTGACATTCTTTGTTGATGGTCCACATTCCTTCGACAAAAAAGTGAAATATATTCGGCTGGAGAGCCTTTTCAGTCCAGAAAACTTGAAGCTAGGGGCTTTTTAACACGGTCTACAAAACTGCTATCTCAGTTCAAAACCCATGTTGAAGGTGAACTATTTCCTTTAACAGAAGACGACTATTTCCAATCCTCTTAGTGGAAGGATCCTCAGATAACGCAGGTATTCCTGCGCTTACGCACCATGCACTATTGGCCAGGCACGTAGCCAGGATTTTGCTCAAGGGGGGGGGGCACGTCGGAAAAAATCACATTTTGCTCCTCAGCCATATGCTACTCATTAACCGGAGGGGGGGGATAGGGTCGGGTTTTCAGAGAATCTCATTCTATCTAGTGTGAAATCACATTTTGCTCCTTAGCCATATGCTGCTGACCAAGAAGGGGGAGGGGGGCAGGGTCGGGTTTTCAGAGAATTTCATTCATCTAGTGTGAATTTATTTTGCTCAGGGGGGGCATGGCCCCCGTGGCCCCCCTTGACTATGTCCCTGCTATTGGCGTCATCTGTGAACGATCTGGTGTGTTTCAGCTTTTCAGTTACGCCGCAGGGGAGGCGCAGCAGCTTCGTGTGATATTCGTCGTGTCGGAGGCTAAACTGGGGCTCTTCGAGATGCTTGCTGACCAGATGGACGTCAATCTAGCGACCGATGTGTCTGTGGCAGTCACCGGAACAAGCCAAGTCATAGTAAGTCAACCGAGTTTCTATCGTATGTAATGAATGCAACCAGGCGCGGATCCAGGGGGCGCTTGGGCGCGCGCCCCCCTGAACCGGGTCTTTTCTATGGCGCGCCCGTAGGGTGCGCCCGGAGGGCGCAGCTTTTTGTATTGCGCCCCCCCCCCCTGACCGAAATCCTGGATCCGCGCCTGACTGCTGCAGTATCAGTAGTGATAACGATGTTGCAGTGAGGGCGAAAGAAGCATTCATTGTGTCTAAAAGTACGAACCCAATGAGATGAAAGGTTAATGTCATGCGCCTTGTGAATAAGCCCCAGTGGGCCCAGTACCTACACATCGGAGTTTTCGACAATTTGTTGCAAGGCATTTAGGTATCTGCACCTCGTCAGCAAGTTGACTTAGGTAAGCAGTAGGTACGTAGGTAGTTCGACACTTCAGACCATAGTTCGTTATGGGTCCACCAACCCCCATGAACACCAAGGCCCATGAAAACCAAGCCCATGCACTATGGGTCAGATGCCCTCCAAAACCGTTCATAGAGCGAAAATCCAAATAGGTCCAACAAAGATCTCGGTTTTATACTAAAACAATCTAAATTGTTCAAGGCATCCCATGGTTACCTCTTTTTTTCTCTCGGACAACGATTTCGTGGTGAAAAACAAGCCTAAACACCTGCTTTGTTCAGGATCTAGGAGAGGCAGGCAAGAAGGTGTCTGAAAGCCTGTCTGAACGGGATCTCTGTGGCAAACTATTTGATTGCATGGCAATCGGTAGTGGCCCAAATCAAAGTGCACTCTTTTGGCTTACCAAAAATTTATTCAAAGTGGGCAGTGAGATTTTGTCTGGTCCTTACACGGATATAACAATTTGTATCGCATTATTGTTAGTAAAAACATATCCGCGTAATATCCATACAGGATACAAAATGACTTCACAGTTGCCCGCCATAATTTTTTAATTGCGCACATTTAGTTCAAGTGTCTCTTCGGATTATGGCAGAGATCACCTGGCGCGTTTTTTTGCGCCAACTCAAGATATATGATTTTTTCCCAGGCCTCATGACCAGCAGGAGAAAACTTACACTGCACCTTCCAAAAAGTTAATCAAATACCCGGCGCTTGTGGTGCTAAATATGAAGTTTATTGCTGCCAGAACACGATTATGACATTTGTTTCTCACAAAGAGTGCTCATTTCTAAAAGTGGAAGTTTTAATATGGACTGATGACGTTCATATCAATGAATGCGGGAAAATAGAGAACCTTGCACGGTGCCAAATTTATGGCTAATGTTATGGCCAAATGCAAAACAAGTCGACTATCATCAACATTAGTAAAGAGTGATGACGTCATCGCTCAGGATCCCGTTCAAAATACACAGGGACTTGGAGTTACAGATGTCAAAACCAAATTCAAATTTATTTGTGATTCGACTCGGTGGCTGTTTTATTAACTTATTCTTACATACTTTTAATGGCAATGCATTCAAAATGGCTCCTCACTCAAAATATAAATGTTACAGGTGGCATGTGGTCCCTTTCATGAAGACATTTATTTATGCCCGAGGTTTAACCATTCCGTCTTGGGTGCGCATGAAAATGCCTATTAGGTCAAAACATTCATATTTGTTGGAGATCAAAGCGGTCAAAACATGGAAAGTTTGCATGTTAGAAAGGCCAAATTTCGTAGATTTTGTTATAGTAGGTTACGTTCATTTGTGAATTTGTTATATAACCCTTGCACCGACAGGGCCAACTAACTTTTCTAAGCCAACTTATAACAAACGAGGGACGGACGGATACCCCCACAGATATCTAAAAAATTACACAACGTAGCGAGAAGCGTAAAAACAGCTTTAGGTAGGTCGTGACGAGTAAAATACAAAATAAGTGATTTTTTGATCAGGTCAATATTCAGGTCAACCGGGGTAAAAAATGTCAAATCTTCCCATATTTCGAGTAAATTGAGCATTGCTTCACATAGTCCGGGATAGCTCGGTAGCTAAGATAGTTTTCAGATTTGAGATAGGGTCAAAAGTTAAGGATCCAAATGTCAGCAAATGCCAAAATGCTAAATTCTGTAGAAAAACGCTTTTGCTAATAACTGTTTATTTATATTAACTAGATCAACGCCTTTGTCCTCATCGTGTTTCTCTTGTCACGGCGCATCGAGTGATATATCGGATGACCTATCTAGGTAAAATTCGAAAATTGACCTGACTTGACCTGAGGTCATGTCAAGGTCAAGTCAAAATTTATATCACTTGATGACAATTGATAAAAGAAACAGAATGGTGAAAACCCTATTATTCTGCCCCATGTAGAAAATGAAGTTATTGTACAAAAACAAAATATGCCCTGGGGGCACCATTGGATTTTGACCTCAAAGAGGTCACGGAGGAAATTAAAACATGGACTCTTCTACATAGCTCCAAAATAGTGATATTGATGAAAACTGACCAGATTTACAAGGTAATGTTTCGATTTGTGTGTGCATATCAGCCCCACGTCGGGTGTGAGGATTATATGATTTGGGAGATATGGCGGGGTCTAAGGCTGGGAAGGGAGGGTGGGGGTGGGGGGGGGGGGTTGAAAGGAAGGGTTATATTTTACCATTATTTACATTCCATATATGATTAGGCAACAATTTTGGGTCAAAATCCTCTTAATTTTAGCTTGCTCTTCCGATGAACGGTTTTCGAGCCCATCTGACCCATTGTGCCATGTCCAGACAAATTAATAATATTGAGGCCCAAGCCTGTTTTGGCCCGTTCAGATTAAGCATACCATTATTTTCACAAAATTTGTAATAGGTAATTGTCCCAGCATATATACTTATTCACTTTAAATGATAAATGATATCACTCACCTGTGTGTTGCTGTGGAAGTACCTTAACAACTGGTTAAAATATGTTTAAGCTCTGACTTGGCTTGCGTGGCGCGCGCATTAATTCACCATTCTCAGCTCAGCCCCGTCCAGAGCCCAGTGATTTATTTAAAGCTGAAACCCAGCCCAGGCCCAGCCCAGTCCCAGCCCAGGCCCAGCCCAGGCCCAGGCCCAGCCCAGGCCCAGCCCAGGCCCAGCCCAGGCCCAGCCCAGGCCCAGCCCAGGCCCAGCCCAGGCCCCCAGCCCAGGCCCAGCCCAGGCCCAGCCCAGGCCCAGCCCAGGCCCAGCCCAGGCCCAGCCCTAGCCAAGGCCCATGGGCCAGCCGAGTCCATTACGACCTTTCTCAGACAGTGTTTGGCTAATGCGGTGGCCGTCGACTGCTGCTTTGCGTGGTTCATATCCGTGTTATCAACCAGTAGGTACAGCGCCTTGCTGGGTCAGGAACCGGGTGAGCTCTTAGACGTTATTTCCTTATATGTTTGGTTTATTATATACTAACAAACGTTTTGAAATATTTCTGTATCAAATTAATTGAAAAATGAACAATATCGGCTCCACCAGTCTATCAATTCGTCCCCAAAATAAACAAAAACGTGGTGACGTCCCTGTCTGTGTCCTGTGTCTGTGTTGATAAGGCATAGCACGACACAATTTCTCACCGATAATACCGCCATCTGATAAGCAGAATTTCAACTACACGCAGCCAATTATGCGAATATGCTATAGGCGGCGCTGGTGTGCGCATTCGGCCAATATGCTATACCTATAGGTGACGCTGATGTGCACATTAACCACAATCAGGGTGGTAAACGTAACAAAATGCAGCCGTTCACACCGAATTGAAAAGTCATTAAGTCACAAACAACGATCCCTTGACGGGTGGGTAGTGGGTACCTCGGTAGTATAACAGATACAAAACGTAGAAAAATGTAGCCTGTAATCTGTATGCATATAGATCGTCCAGTGGAGCGGATGGGTTAGCACTAGTTCAACACTACCGACGTTTTATTGAGTTCCAGGAACTTCAATTCAGGAGCATGGTCTTCACAGCAAAGTACCTACTTACAACTCCAATTATCGTTCCATGAAAATATACGAAAGTAATTATCACGCTCAGCCTACTGCAGCTGGTGATTGCTCCTCACAATAAGCGCCATATAATCTGTTAACCAAAGCCGTCGGAACGCCTTTAAGCCCCATTAATGACCACCACCACCATTAATCCTTTCCCGAAAGTAACAAGTCATCGCACTGTCCCACCAGGTGAAGGAGCTGTACCGGAAATGCTCCCGATGTCCATTGACCTACCACACCATGAGCTGGTGGGAGAACGGAGTGGAGACGGTGTTGGAGCGGCGCAACAGACTGCACCGACGCTCCGACCTGGGCGGAATCACCCTGAACGCTGTCGGTGTCAAGGTAAGAACTGATCGGAGCACCACACCGGAAAGGTGCCGATAAAGTTACCAGGGCAGGGGCAGGACAGGGGCAGGACAGGGGCAGGACAGGGGCAGGACAGGGGCAGGCAGGGGCAGGCAGTGGGCAGGGCAGGGGCAGGCAGGGGCAGGCAGGGGCAGGGCAGGGCAGGGCAGGGGCAGGGCAGGGGCAGGGCAGGAAGGCAGGGGCAGGCAGGGGCAGGGCAGGGGCAGCAGGGGCAGGGAGGGGCAGGGCAGGGGCAGGGCAGGGGCAGGGCAGGGCAGGGGCAGGGCAGGGGCAGGGCAGGGGCAGGGCAGGGGCGCGGCAGAGGAGGGTAGGAAGGAAGGCGTGCGCTGTCGACCACACAGACACACAGACACACACAGACCACGCAAACACAGTGCGCCGGCGAACACCATCGAGTGACAAGACAACGAGCAACCAGGCAGTGTTGACGAGAGTTCCCACGTACTGTGAATGGGCGCTGCTCGTAGACAGGAGGCGCGAGGGAACTGCAGTCTGCTGGCCTTTTGTGATCGGTGTATTGTTCCACAGGTGTGAGTGGGTAGACCCACCTCCTATTATGTCTCTTTTTATATTATATTATTATATTATGACCCGGGCTATACAAGGCTCTTTTGTCGCTGATTGTTTGGCACTGATAAGGAGCTGTATGCGTGTTTGAATTACCAATGCACGGAAAATGATAACATCGGAGTCAGTTATGTATGCCAGAGCACTGCGTTTCATGGGTGCATGTTATTATTTATCATTAGTGCTACGTGATATGGCAGCGATAGACGATATGTGTGCAATGTGCACACAAGTAATACCAAATCAATTACAATAAGGATCCTGGACTCATACGTGCAGACCAGTTTGATGCAAATTTTAATTGTCTATATTTATGTGATTATGCGTTTTTTTTTTGTGATTTTCCGGTTACAAATTTTATCTCACTAAAATTACAATAATGTTGTTGAAATTGACGTAAAACTATTGGGAAATAAGTTTCACATATCAAATGTGAATAGAATTACCAGGTGCTGGGCATCAGTCACGTGACTTTGGACCCAGGATTTCGCTTGCATTGAAACTGTTGTTAATTACAATTAAATGATAACAATAAATATTTACCACATAAAAAAGCCAAACTAGTTATTCATGAATTTAATGCGTCTCTTTTGAAAAAGTGGTCAGATAAAGTAAACAAAATCATTTCAAAAAAATGTTCAGATTAACCATTGTTTTCCATTGCGGCGAAAACGCATGGAACCCCAAACCAACTGGGAAGTGCCTTCACCACAAGCGCTTCCGTCGGCCGAATCGGTCATGTACCGAGCACAGACGCCCTCACCTTATTTATATGCCTGAGAATTACCACCATTATTAAAGGAAATAGTTCACCATGGATTGTTTTTTTTCAAACACATTTGATTATATTTTCAATACAACTTCTTTTCATAATGTCAAAAAAAACATACATCGCGCTGATTTTAGGACAGAAGGACGTAATTATTAATTTATCAAAACTTATATACGTAACTCTCCGCAAACGTCAAACGTGGCTCAGCCAATCAGATTTCGATATGTAATATCGCGTAAGATTACTGTTAGCCGCTGGCCCAGGGCTTGTGAGGCCACCAAAGCCTCTGCCCAGCGCCAACTGTGAGGCCCACATTCTTTTCGACAAAAATTAAATATATTCGGCTGGAGAGCCTTTCAGCCCAGAAAAACTTGCAGTATGGTTTTTTCACACGCTACAAAACTGCTATCTCAGTTCAAAACCCATGTTGAAGGTGAACTATTTCCTTTAAAAGCTATTAAATGTATATAAGTGACATTATTGTTAAACTTCTTTCAAAATTGTGTGTTATATTCTGTTAATTAAAGTGATTCGTTTGCGATAAATTACCCAACAAAAACATCATGACATCAATTAATACCTGCACCAGACACGTACCTGGATCCGGGATCCAACTAAAATCTGGATCTTTGTGTCCTGTGTCCCGGGATCCACATGGGACACCATATCCATATACACAGTAAGCCGAGGGATCCACAAATATCCCAGATCCTGATATATTTTAACCTGAAGGATCCACTGTGATCCCAGATCCTTTACTTCGGGATCCAGGCACGCTGTAAGAGCTAATTTTTGCAAGAAGTGCGCTTGTAAGTGCACTTCTTACTAATTTTATCATATTGGAAAATTTAAATATCTTTGTTTGCCAATAGGTACAACTTACAAGGTGACCTGCAGATACTAATTATCTTCATAGTGCATACGCAGTATTACATACGCAAAATAGAGACCACAAATTTGGATGTCAGTCCCTGCATCTTGT